>VWZE01000952.1:65089-103323 GCA_013396675.1 Eubucco bourcierii
AGAAGCCTCTGATTAAAAATCCCCACAGATTGCAAGACACAACCATTAAGTATTTCACTGCATAGGGAATAACTTAACCTTCTAATGGGATCTACCCAAGTAGGGGAGTTTCGCTCACCCCATACTGCAGCTTCCTGCAAGCACTTAGCTCCATCTTTGTCCGAAGAGTGCATCCTTTTTGCTAGCAGGATAAAGGTCCTCAAAATCACAGCATTTAACAGGAAAACCTGCTCCAAACATATCACTCTTCCTTGCCCATCAGATAGCACCTTTCTGATGTTTTTAAACCCTATGGAAGCTGGACAACAGGGATAGCAGAGGTTAACTCCCTGGGTTTGCCTCAAACAGCAGCTGCTGCTGGAGGGAGAGGAACAGTTAAACCAGGTTTAAAACATCTCCCCGTTTTTCACAGAATCACAGAATGTTAGGGGCTGGAAGGGACCTTGAAAGCTCATCCAGTCCAACTCCCCTGACAGAGCAGGACAACCTAGAGCAGATCACACAGGAATGCATCCAGGTGGGTCTGGAATACCTCCAGAAAGAGAGACTCCACAACTCCCCTGGGCAGCCTGTTGAGGGTTCCGTCACCCTCACAGGGAAAACATTTTCCCTCCTGTTTTCGTGGAACTTTTTTTTTACTTGAGGTGGGGGGACAAAAGGCCCTTAGGATTTTTCATCGTGTAGCTGATGACAGGTTGTTTAGAGTGGAATGACTTTAACAGGAGAATGAAACCTTTTCAAAAGTAACTATGAATTAATATAAGCCTTGAGACAGAGAGACCAACCTGTGCTTTTCAGTGCTATGTAAGCATCTGAGCCTTAATCTCAGAAAGATCTTCTAAAGGGATTTAGCACCATAATTGTCTTTCGTTACCGAACGTCCTGCTGAAATGATTCTCTGCTATAATGTATTTGTAGGATCCCGTGTCTCTGTGCTGGCTTTAGCATGTCCACTCTGGTGAAGGAAGGCAGCATTCTGGTCACTCCAGTCCCCACTCGCTGCACTCTGTTGCTCTGAGCTTCCTTTCTGAGATGCCAGTGGGTTTCTGCTAATCACCAGTTCCAGCTTATTGCCGGATTCGGCGATCAGGGGCACAACCAGGCAGCAGTCAAAGTCTCTGGTGCGGACGTGGTTTACCTGGTGATTAGAAGATTGAGATTCACAGAATGTTAGAGGTTGGAAAGGACCTCCAGAGATCATCCAGTCCAACTCCCCAGGTTGGAAAGGACCTCCAGAGATCATCCAGTCCAACTTCCCTGCCAAAAGCAGGATCCCCTAGGGTAGTTCATGCAGAAATGCATCCAGGTGGGTTTGGAAAGGCTCCAGAGAAAGAGACTCCACAACCTCTCCAGGCAGCCTTTTCCAGGGCTCTATCATCCTCACTATGAAGAAATTTCTCCTGATGCAGAGATGAAACCTCTGTTCCAGTTTGTATCCATTGTTCCTTGTCTTATTGCTGCTGACCAGCAAGAAGAGCCTGGCCCCCTCCACTTGATACCCACCCTCAGAAATGTGTACACACCGATCATCTTAAGAAAAGGAATAAAACCACAAGACAAAGAGGTTTATCCTATTTAACCATGGTGCCTGGTATGAAGACACCTGATAAGATTTCTACTCAGCTGTAGCTCAAGGGGGCATACTGACACTGGTGACAGGTGTTGGCAGCTGTCCCAGTGCCCACTCCATAGATGACATTTAACAGCACAGATTGGCTGTCTTTCATGGTTTTTATTAATCTTAAATCACACAAAAGATTAATCTTAGATCACACAAAAGATTTCAATTCAGCTGAAGTCTTCTCTAGTTGCAATCAATATATCAAGTACTTGATAGGCAGAGTTGACAAAAATTTGTTTTTTCATCACGGCCCAAGTTGGCACTGGGAAGCCTGGCACTCAGAGCTGCATTATCACAACTACATCACAACAGTTTTAAGCACAGGCAATTCTCAAGCCTATATCAACAGCAGAAATTACAAATCTGTCTGGCAATGCCTTGGGAAATTATAGAATCGAATCATAAAATGGTTTAAGTTGGAAGTGACCCCAAAGATCATCCAATTCCAACCTCCTGCTGTAGGCAGGGACACCTCCCACTAGTACAGGTTACTCAAGGCCTCATCAACCTGGCCTTGAACACCTCCAGGGAGGGAGCAGCCACAACCTCCCTGGGCAACCTGTGCCAGTGTCTCACCACCTTCACTGCAAAGAACTTCTTCCTAACATCCAGTTTCAATCTCCCCTCTGCCAGTTTAAACCCATTCCTTCTTGTCCTGTAATTACAAGACCTTGTCAACAGTCCCTCCCCAGTCCTCCTGTAACCCCCTTCAGATACTATAAGGCCACTCCAAGGTCTCCTTGAAGCTTTCTGTTCTCCAGGCTGCAGAGCCCCAACTTTTGTAGTCTGTCCTCACAGCAGAGCTGCTCCAGCCCTGTGAGCATCTTCATGGCCTCTGGACTGGCTCCAGTAGTTCCATGTCCTCCTTGTCTTGGGGGCTCCAGAACTGCACACAGTATTCCAGATGGGAGTACTCTACTCACAAGAGTAAAGGGGGAGAATCCCCTCCCTTGCCCTGCTGGCCACACTTCTCTAGACTGCAACAGGCAGTCTAGCTAAGAAGGTGGTTGTAAATCACAGAATCATAGAATGGTAAGGTTGGAAGGGACCTCAAGGATCATCTAGTTCCAACCCCCTGCCATAGGCAGGGACACCTCCCACTAGTACAGCTCACTCAAGGCCTCATCCAATCTGGCCTTGAACACCTCCAGGGAGNGTCCCCTCGTAGCCTCTTCTCCAGGCTGCAGCGTCCCAACTCTCTCAGCCTGTCCTCATAGGAGAGCTGCTCCAGCCCTCTGATCATCTTTGTGGCCCTCCTCTGGACCCGCTCCAACACTTCCATGTCCTTCCTGTGCTGAGGGCTCCAGAACTGCACACAGTACTCCAGGTAGGGTCTGACGAGAGCAGAGTAAAGGGGCAGAATCCCCTCTCTTGCCCTGCTGGCCACACTGCTCTTGATGCAGCCTAGGACTCAGTTGCTGTCTGGGCTGCATGTGCACACTGCAGGCTCATGTTGAGCTTTTCATCAACCCAGACTCCAAGGTCCTTTTCCTCAGGGCTGCTCTCCAGCCAATCACCACCCAGCCTGGATTTCCTTGCCTAAATAAGGCAAGGAAAATGTGCAGCGCTCTGCAATCCTCTCTGGGCATCTGCATGCCCAATCACCCTGCACTGTGCTTACACAGCGTTTGAAGTGCTCTGTGTGTCATGCCCATGCCAAACCCCCATGGTGCCAGGGAGCATCACCTGCAGGAGCCTGTCGTATGGTTTCAAGCCTCCCAGATCGCCAGGGCCAGCAGGTCGAATGTTTTTAACGTAGACTCCTTTCTCCAACAAACCATCCGAGACGCTGAACCCAAAGTCTTCTCCGTCAGAGTCCTTGTACAAAGTTACCTGTGGAGGTGATGTGACATGATGAAAAGGAAGAAGCTTGGCAACATGTCCACAAGCTCCAGCTAGGGCTTTCTTCCAAGTGTTCTTTGGGTTTTGTTGTTTGTCACATTAGAGAGAGATCACTTACCTACTACTGAGTACTTCAGAATTGTCAGGGTTGGAAGAGACCTTAAGGATCATCTAGTTCCAACCCCCTGCCATGAGCAGGGACACCTCACACTAGATCAGGTTGCCCAGAGCCACATCCAACCTGGCCTTAAAAACATCCCTTAAAAATATCCAAGGATGGGGCCTCCACCACCTCCCTGGGCAACCTGTTCCAGTCTCTCACCACCCTCATGCTGAAGAACTTCTTCTAACATCCAGTCTGAATCTACCCACTTAGAGTTCTGCTCCATTCCCCCTAGTCCTATCACCACCAACACCCTAAAAAGTCCCTCCCCAGCTTTCTTGTGGGCCCCCTTCAGTTACTTGAAGGGGCACAATAAGGACGTACTTAGGAGATAAATGTGAGTTGTCCCTGTTCTGAACAGGGATATTCTCAGAAACTGCCTTACTCTTCGACAACAAACAGCCCTTTGAACTTCCACTTGTCAGCTGGAAATTTGCACTTTTATCCCACCTTTTGTGATGGGAGCCTGAAGTTTCTTGCTACTCTGGTTTTAGTTACCAGGATCTAGGTACCAGATGAAGTTTCATTTTGCTTCAGAGGTGAAGACCTGGCCTGAACCAAACAACTTATGTCAGGTGTTCAAAGCTTCCCTAGGGCATAAACATTAATTACCACTGGCACAGTGAGCCCCAGCCAGCCTAGTTTGGGCCAGGCAGTGGCTCACCCTGCAAGGCCTGACCTCAGATGTGCTCAGTATAAGAGTTACAATGCAGTCTTTTCAGAAAGTACAAACAAGGCTGAAGGAGCTTGCAGGCAGGGTTCTTAACACAGCCATGGGATGGTCATGCAAAAGGAGAAAGCAGAAGTTAATAAAACTATTAGGAGAAGACTTTCCATATGTTCAGAGAATGTTCTTACAGGCAGTTTGGTGAACTCAGTTCCTTGACAGAAAAGAATTCAGAGACCTTGTAGGTATGAGGTTTGCTTTAAGGTTTTTATGTCTGCGAGGTTGTTTTTGTCCTCGCCTCTCTCACTCATCAGAACAATCTCAGAATCACAGAATGTCAGCGGTTGGAAGGGATCTCAAAAGCTCATCCAGTCCAACCACCCTGCAGAGCAGGATCACCCAGAGCAGATCACACAGAAATGCATCCTGGCAGGTTCTGAGTATCTCCAGAGAGGGAGACTCCACAACCCACCCTGGGCAGCCTGTTGCAGTGTTCTGTCACCCTCACAGGGGAAAACTTCCTCCTCATGTTTCCACAGAATTCTCACTATCAATACAGACTGGGGGAGAGGTGACAGAAAGCAGCCCTCTGGAAAAGGACTTAGGGGTTCTAATGCATGAGAAGCCAGACATGAGCAGGCAGTGTGAGCTGGCAGCACAGAAGGCAAATCACAGCCTGGGCTGCATCCAAAGCAGCACTGCCAGCAGAGGTGATTCTGCCAGTTTTCTCTTCTCTGCTGAGACCTCACCTGCAGGACTGCATCCAGGTCTGGAGCCCTCAACACATGAAGGACATGGAGCTGATGGAACAGGTCCAGAGGAGGAGGTTGGAGCACCTCTGCATCAAGGACAGACTGAGGGAGTTGGGAGTGTTCAGCCTGGAGAAGAGGAAGCTCTGGGGAGACCTCAGAGCAGCCTGCCAGTACCTGAAGTGGGCTACAAGAAGGTTGCAGAGAGACTGTTTGGAAAGGGCTGCAGGGAGAGGATGAGGGCAATGGCTTTAAACTGGAGCAAAGCAGACTGAGACTGGATGTTAGGTACAGGTTCTACAACGAGGGTGGCAGAACAATGGAACAGGTTGCCTGGGGAGATGTTTGAAACCCCATCCCTGGAGATATCCCCTGGTGAGGCTGGACAGGGCTGTGGGCAACCTGATCTAGTTGAGGATGTCCCTGCTGACTGCAAAGGGGGTTGGACTGGATGAGCTTTGCAGGTCCCTTCCAATCTAGACCATTCTGTGATTCTATGATCAGGAGTGCAGGCCTATGCAAGTCAAACGTGTGATCATTGGTGACATCAGGGATGATCCTGACCATGTAAATGACCCACTGGAAACATCACCACCAGACACAACGGAGGCTGCCAAGTCCCAGAGACACAGTAATTGTGAGAATTCCAGTAAAAGCCTCCCTGAGTGATGCCTTCCATCATAACCAGTGTGTGCAGTGACTGCCCCTGTGCCATGCTGCTCACCCATCACCCCAGGCCACTTTACAGCAGTGCCACCAGAGTCTCTGCCAGAAGCTGGAAGGTGCCAGGAGGTGTTGGGTCTCTGCCTGTGGTCTCATTCCTGCTGCCAAATAGCCTGAGAACACAAAGAGGAAATGCCAGCAGGCAACGCCCCCTTGCTTACTGCACTGTGATCTGTGTTGTGACTGAAATGCTGTTTCTTCCTGCTCAGCTTCTGCCTGAAATGATCACAGAGCACTGTGAAAATCTGGGGTCTACCCCAGCAGCTGCAGAGCTCAGGCCTGAGATGAAGAGGTGTTAATGTCAGGGATGGGGAGGGATGGAAAGGGTCCATGCTAAAATGACAGAGGCAGGTTGAGTCTGTGGCCCTGAAGAGCCCCAAGATGTGTGTGATGATAGACTCGATCTATGGAGGTGCCTTCCAGTGCCTGACATCCCATGATCCTGGCATGGATCAGCAATGGTGTGGCCAGCAGGAGCAGGGAAGGAATGGTGCTCCTGTACTGGGCACTGCTGAAGCCACACCTCAAATCCTGGGTTCAGTTGTAGAGCCCTCATGCTAAGGGGGACATCAAGGGGCTGAAGTGTGTCCAGGCAATGAAGCTGGTGAAGGGTCTGGAGAACTGGCTGAGGGACCTGTGGCTGTGTACTGTGGAGAAGAGGTAGAGGGGAGACTTCATTGCTCTCCACAACTCCCTCAAAGAAGATTGCAGTGAGGTGAGAGTTGGTCTCTTCTTCTTAGTACCAGGTGATAGAATGAGCTAAAAATGGCCCAAACGTGTGCCAGGAGAGGTTTAGGTTGGACACAAGGAACAGTTTGTTTGCTGCAAGAGTGGTCAAGGCATTGGAACAGGCTGCCCAGGGAGGTGATGGAGTCATTACCCTGGAGGTTTTCAAGCAATGTGTGGCCATGGCACTTTGGGACATGGTTTAATGGCCATGGTGGTGCTGGGTTGAAGGTTGGGCTTGATGATCTTAGAGAGCTTGTCCAACCGAGACAATGCTATGACAACACAACACCAACCCCCCATGAGTTTCCAGTTCAGCCAAGTATTTATACCCATCATAAGCAAGCAAAAGGAAAGAGCTAAAGAGAGGAGCTCAGCCTAAGCAAGGAGGCTCAGCCAGCACCCGTGGGTGGTGCTAGAGCAATCATCAAGCCTACTCCTGTCTAACCGGGGGGCCACCAGGCCCCCCGGCCTTTGATCCCCTTCACCAGGCACCCAGTGTGCACCATGGGCACTCACCTGTGATGGTGGAAGGAGGATCCCTCTGCCCAGATGGGCAAGCTTTAGGCTTCTGCCTTTCCNGCAAGCTTAAGGCTTCTGCCTTTCCTGGGGCCCATTATAAAGGGGAGTGGGCAGGGAGGGCAAAGTGGTCACACCTGGGGTGGGAGGAGACTCCAACACCTCTGTGTGTGGGGGCTAAAAGGGGAAAAAAAAAAAAAGCAGTGTGGGGTGGGAAAGGAGTAGATAGAGTGGAGGAGGAGAGGTGGTGCTGAAAGGAGAGAGATGGAGTGGAAAAGGGTAGAAATGAAAAGAGGAAGGTGGAAACAAAGGAAGGAGATGGAGAAGAAGGGATGAAGATGGGGGAGGAAGATGAAGAGGAAAGGAAGGAGATGGAAAGGAGTGAGATGGGGGAAATAGATGGGGAGAGGAAAGGAGTGAGATAGGGGAGAAGTGGGAGGGGGGAAAAAAAAAAAAGAAAAAGGAAACTGGACTGTAAAAAGGTGGTCCTGCTCTGGCAGGGTGGTTGGACTGGTTGATCTTTTGAGGTCCCTTCCAGCCCCTAACATTCTGCGATTCTCTTCCTCCAGGCACTGGAGTTAAGTGGAGCTAAATCCACCCTCAGATGAACTAGGAAAACATATGAAACAGAAGTCATCTAGCCTCTATTCTTGCCCTAAGGCAGAATGAACTGCATCTAGCCCACTCTAGAGAGACATTTATCTGTCTTGCTTTTGAAAATCTCCAGTGATGGAGACTCCCCAGTCTCTGCCAGTAATACTTCCCAGTGCTTCAGATGTTTTCCTTAGGTCTAAGCTAAATTGCCCTTGCTGAGTCTTAAGCCTGCTGCTATCAACAAGGTCCATGGTGGCTTTGTCCTCCCCTGCTCTGCAGTGATGAGAAACAAGGTTTGTTTTTCTCCAGACTCTGTTCAGCAGGCTAACATCTCTCTTCAATTTTCAGACCCTGAACTGCACACTTTGTGGTACAGTCAAGACTATCAAACCAAGCTAGAATGGAGAGTAACTGTGCACGTAGGACATATGGTGCTGCAATTATGTGGTCAGGGGCAGCGCTGCTTTATTCCTATTTTTAGTGTAATGATCTATTAGCAAACAAAATATATAGACAAGTTCTGCTCTACAGATGTACAGGAAGTGCCAGTCCATGTTGACTCACTTTACCTGAAGAGATGTCATACAGAGGGACCTGGACAATCTGGAGAGGTGTGCCCAGGTGAACCTTATGAGGGTCAACAAGAGCAAGTGCAGGGTTCTGCACCTGGGCTGGAACAATCATAGAATTGATCAGATTGGAAGAGAACTCCAAGATCATCCAGTCCAACCTATCACCCGGCTCTATCCAGTCAACTAGACCAATCCTCACTGTCAACAGAGAATGGGGGAGGAGGTGACAGAAAGCAGCCTTCTGGAAAAGGGCTTGGGGGTGCTGATGGATGAGAAACTGGCCCTGAGCAGGCAGTTTGAGTTTGCAGCCCAGAAGGCAAATCACAGCCTGGGCTGCATCCAAAGCAGCTTTGGCAGCAGATCAGAGAGGGAATTCTGCCACTTTGCTCTGCTCTGCTGAGACCTCACCTGCAGGACTGCATCCAGCTCTGGAGCCCTCAACACATGAAGGACATGGAGCTGATGGAACAGGTCCAGAAGAGGGCCACAAAAATGACCAGGGGTTGGAGCATCTCTGCTGCAAAGCCAGGTTGAGGGAGCTGGGGTGTTCAGCCTGGAGAAGAGGAGGCTCTGGGGAGACCTCAGAGCAGCTTGGCAGTACCTGAAGAGGGTTACAAGAAGGCTGGAGAGAGACTGTTTGGAAAGGGCTGCAGGGACAGGATGAGGGCAATGGCTTCAAACTAGAGCAGAGCAGATTGAGATTGGATGTTAGGAACAGGTTCTGCACCATGAGGGTGGTGGAACACTGCAACAGGTTGCCCAGGGAGGTGGTTAAGCCCCATCCCTGGAGATATCCTCTGGTGAGGATGGACAGGGCTGTAGGCAACCTGATCTAGTTGAGGATGTCCCTGCTGACTGGGGAGAGGGTGTTTGGACTAGGTGACCTTTGGAGGGCCCTTGCAACCCAGACCATCCTATGATTCCACGATCTTGTGCCTTGTCTGTAACAACGCCATGTTATGATGGTTGCAAATGCTAAGGGATGTGAAAGAGGAGTCTTGCTGTAGGTCACAGCTGTTTGGAAGGTTTGATCTCAACAGCAAAATCTAACAGATGGTTCACAATGGAGACTTTTACATTTATATCAGGAGCCTAGAAAAAAAGAAAGCTGAAATGGAAATTTAATTCATATTTCATAAGCAATGAAATACTTACAAGTTTTAAAGAGAGGCTTACAATTTTTGAGACTGTTTCTGTGCCTCTGCTTCCTCTCAAATCTATGTGAAAACGCTTAATTTAAATTCATCTGGCACAAATCAGCCACTGAGGTTATTTTAAGTGACAGTAATTTTAGGTTAATGACTACTTGCAATAATAATATTGAAAAATTATCAGGTGCCTTGTGCATATTTTTACTCTCAGAGGCATTTGTGCTCTATGAAATTAACAAAAGGGAAAAAAAAAGTCCACTATGTTTTTTAGAAAAATATTAATCCATATTCTTACCTAGGTAGATAAAATCAATTAAAGGCATTGATTAAATTTAAGTACAGATATAGCAATACCCTATTTAGTTAAATTATATTCTGCTTATTAAACCAGCTAGAACAAATGTTTGACACAGTTTGGATGACACTTATCTATCCCCAACATAGATTCCTCAGGGCAAAGACAGTGCAAGCCAGTTCACGTTTGGTGAATGCAATGCAGTAAAAGTAAGAAAGAGCAGTGAAGAATTTGCTGCAATTTGCAGGATTCAGAAAAATAATCCTCCTGGCTGTGCTGCCTTTCTGGCCAGTGTGTGTCTGAGCAGGACCAGCCACTAATGCCGTCTGATCACCAGGCTCTGCCCTTAGACTTACTCATTTGTGTTTGTAGCTTTTGTCCAGACTTATTTTCTCTTACCCTATAAAGTCAGAATGGCTATATCTTTACTGATGATCTGGAGCAGGGGATTGAGTCCAGCATCAGTAAGTTTGCAGGTGACACCAAGATAGGAGCAGGTGTGGATCTGTTGGAGGGTAGGAGGGCCCTACAGAGAGACCTGGACAGGCTGGATGGGTGGGCAGAGGCCAATGGGATCAGATCTAATGAAGCTAAGTGCAGGGTTCTACACTTTGGCCACAACAACCCCAAGCAGTGCTACAGGCTGGGGACAGAGTGGCTGGAGAGCAGCCAGGCAGAGAGGGACCTGGGGGTGCTGGTAGAGAGTAGCTGCACATGAGCCAGCAGTGTGCCCAGGTGGGCAGGAGAGCCAATGGCATCCTGGGCTGCATCAGGAACAGTGTGGCCAGCAGGACAAGGGAAGTTCTGCTTCCCCTGTACTTAGCACTGGTCAGGCCACACCTTGAGTCCCGTGTCCAGTTCTGGACCCCTAGATTCAAGAGAGATGTTGAGGTGCTGGAAGGTGTCCAGAGAAGGGCACCAAGGATGGTGAGGGGCCTGGAGCACAACCCTGTGAGGAGAGGCTGAGGGAGCTGGGGGTGTGCAGCCTGCAGAAGAGGAGGCTCAGGGCAAACCTCATTGCTGTCTACAACTACCTGAAAGGAGATTGTAGCCAGGTGGGGTTGGGCTCTTCTGCCAGGCACCCAGGGACAGAACAAGAGGATACAGTCCTGAGTTGTGCCAGGGGAGGTCTAGATTGGATGTTAGGAGGAAGTTCTTCACAGAGAGAGTGATTGGCATTGGAATGGGCTGCCCAGGGAGGTGGTGGAATCGCTGTCCCTGTAGGTGTTCAAGCAAAGCCTGGATGGGGCACTTAGTGCCATGGTGTAGTTGATTGACTAGGGCTGGGTGATAGGTTGGGCTGGATGAGCTTGGAGGTGTCTTTCATCCTGGTTGATTCTATGATCTGCGCTAGATTTTGTGGTCCTGCTGTGGCAGGGTGGTTGGACTCCAGAGGTCAATTCCAACCCCTACCATCCTGTGATCCTGTGGTGTGGCCTTTTCTTTACTAGAGTCATATATATCCTTGTTCTTCCACCATCAGCTTATGAAAGCCCAGTGGCCCATGGAGCTTAGCTGGCCCATTTTCTACAATCAAACTCAAGGTCTGAAGTCTGATCTGTAGGGAGTGCAGGCTCTGACTCAGCAGGCATGCAGGCACCTGAGCTGCCCTGAAGAAACTGGGAAAGCTCAGCAGCATGCAGTCAAGTACATGCTTGAAAGTCTTGCTGAGAAAAGTCTTATGCAAGCTGTGTGTCTTAGCTTGTGCTTCAAAGGCCTTTTACAGCATCACAGTTTTCCAAACCAGTCCTTGCTTCACTGGTGTCCTGTCAGTGGCCCAGCTGATTCAGACGTTGGCCTGCAGAGGCCAGAGACATTTGTCAGCAGTACCTATGCTGCTGCTATGAAAGCTTTAAATCATGGCATTTCTCTGGCACTGAAGTCACTCCCATGGCATTGCAACTCTCTTGGAAACCTATCATTGGATGAACTTCCCATGAGAAACAGCAACTGAACAGGTTATTAGTGTTAAACTAGAGGAAGAGAAGGAAAGTAACAAGCACAGCGTTACACAAGAGCCATTACTAAAACCAGTAAACAAGAGCTTGCTAAGATGGGCACTAATACGGAAGCAGCCCAGGGTCACAGGATGTTAGGACATTTAATAAATGTTAGATGTTTTTTAAATCCCCTCTCAGTCTTCTCCAGACTAAAAAGCCCCAGGCTAATGCTTGAGTTAACCTGCATGTGTGAGCCTAGAGAAACAGGCCCGCTTTGGTGAACCAGACCCAAAGAGACCCAAAGAAAGGGACCCAAAGAGATTGACTGCAACCCCCCTGCCAGAGCAGGACCATACAGTCTAGCTCAGGTCACAGAGGGATGCATCCAGACAGGCATTGAAAGTATCCAGAGAAGAAGACTCCACAACCTCTCTGGGGAGCCTGTTCCAGGGCACTGTGACACTTACAGTACAGAAGTTCCCCCTTGTGTTGAAGTGGAACCTCCTGTGCTGCAGCTTCCATCCATTGCTCCTTGTCCTATCCCAGGGAGCAAGTGAGCAGAGCCTGTCCTCCCCCCTCCTGACCCTCAGCCCTCAGATATTTATAAACATGTATTAAATCCCCACTCAGTCTTCTCTTCTCCAGACTAAAAAGCCCCAGGCTAAAAAGGATGCTTGAGTTAACCTGCATGTGTGAGCACAGAGAAACAGGCCTGCTTTAGTGAACCAGACCCTGAAATCCAGTCACTGGTTTCTACTTTCCTCAAATGACTATGAAGAGTTTGAAAATCCTGGGGTGCAGCTTTTAGAGTTTTAGACCAGGAAAGTTTCAGCTTTCCTGAATGTCAGAACAGACAGGAGAAGCAAACATCACTTCATTAGGCTGGGGAAAAGTGGTATACTGCCTGAACAGAAACTGGGAATTACTATAAGGGGAAGTTCCCAGCAACCTCAAAAACTAAAGAGAGAGTAAGCTCAAGGAAAGGGCTTATTTTTACTACCCTAGACTCTAAGAGAGGGCTTATTTTTACTACCCAAGACTCTAAGAGCTAGCAGCGATCATAGAACACTGACTCATTAATAGAAATCTGGCAGCTCCTTTCCAGGAAAGGATTTATTTTATCAACCCTGAAAGGCTGGGTTTGTAATCCATTGGAGAAAACTGCTCCTCTGCTGAATGTGAGCACACCATGAAGTGCCTACTGGCATAGCTTTGGTTTTTATTTCACATTTACTCTCCACGGAGGAAAATTAAGCACAGTAACTAATTCCATTAATTACTTCACATCAAGGTGGAAACAAGAACACCTTAAATCTCTCACAGCATGTCCTATTGATTGTTTACATTGGCAATGAATTAGCTTTCCTTATCTAATCCACTCTCTACTATTTTCTGCAATAATTGGTGAGCCCTTACCTCACTGAACTAAACTGAATGAACTACAAACTAAACTAAGTCAAACTCACAGGGACTAGAAACCAGACCAACTCTCCTACGAACAACAGCGTGTGATTGTTGAATGTAATTTCTTTGTGTCTCTGCCTCCACTCCAGGAAGACCACAGGTTCACAGGATGTTAGGGGTTGGAAGGGTTGGAAGGGACCTCTGGAGATTTTCCAGTCCAACCCCACTGCCAAGGCAGGACCAGAGAGTCTAGCACAGGTCACACAGCAACACATCCAGACAGGGCTCCTCTCCAGAGAAGGAGACTCCACAACCTCTCTGGGCAGCCTGTGCCAGGGCTCTCACCCTTACACTCAAGACATTCCTCCACATGCTGAGGTGGAACTTCCTGTGCTGCAGTTTCCATCCCTTGCCTCTTGCCCTATGCCGGGGCACAAGTGAGCAGAGGCTGTCCCTGTCCCTTCCCTCCTGACCCCCAGCCCTCAGCTATATCTATCCATTAATAAGATCCCCTCTCAGTCTTCTCTGCAGACTAAGCAGCCCCAGTTCTCAGCCTTCCCTCATCAGGCAGTGCTCCAGTCCCTTCAGCATCCTTGTAGCCCTCTGCTGGACTCTCTCCAGCAGATCCCTGTCCCTCTTGAACTGGGGAGCCCAGAACTGGATGCAGTATTTTAGGTGTGGCCTCCCCAAGGCAGAGTAGAGGGAGAGGAGAACCTCCCTGGCCACACTCTTTTTAATGCACCCCAAAATCCTCTTGGCCTTCTTGCCCACAAGGGCGCATTGCTGTTCCATGCAGAACTTGTTATCCACCAGCATTCCCAGATCCTTCTCCACAGGGCTGCTCTCCAGCAGACCACCTCCTAACCTGTACTGGTGCAGTTTATTGTTCCTTCCCAGGGGCAGGACTCTGCATTTATCCTTGTTGAACCTCATTAGGTTCCTCTTTGCCTTCAGATCTCAGACCTTTAAGAGAAACATGCATGCAGGAGATGGGATCCTCATTCCTATCAACAGCAGCAGCATTATAAGGTCCCTCAAAGTTTTGGAAACCAGTTTCTGTTGTGGTCTCACTGGACATGAAAGTTAAATTGAGTGGTTATTTGCTATGCATATCTAAAGATACTTTATCCAGAACTTACTTCCTATCACCAGGTGATTACAGCAGTCTTGAGCGGTGAAAAGCTACACAGGCTTAAGATGATTTGTCCTTTTTAAAGAAAAGGAATTATAAAGAGAAAAGGAGCAATAGCTGAGTTGAAATACCACTTTGTATTGTGTGCATTGAGTCTCATGCTTTTGATTCCAAATGAGTGAGTGTTAATTTGAAAAAGGACCAAGGGGAGCCCCAAACCCTCCTGAGTAATTTCCTAAAGAAATGTATTTCCTGGAAATTAAACTTTGTGCTCTTAATGAACACATTCTGCAGAGATGAGTTATGGATGTTGTCAAATCAAATTACCAGTGGATGCTCCTTGCAAAAGAGCAGTCCCTTTGGAGGATTTCTTGCAAAACCAAACTGTAGACAAAGATGCATCTGATTTGTTTGGTGTCCCCCCGCCAAAGGACAGATAGTTAATATGTTTGTAGGAACTAATATGCACAGCCCCCAGATTACATCTGTGGAGTCATTATAAAAAGTGCTTAGCTATACTGCCACGTAATTAGATTCCCTGTGCTGAAGACATCATTTCAAAGCTGTCAGAAGAAAAATTACAGACCTTGTGTAACTCCACAGGAGTTGGTGACATGATATCTTTCATTTCTTGTTTAATTTTTCTCAGAACCATGGACTTTCTCCCCACATCTGATGGCAATGTGTTGCTACGAGTAGCTTGGCTGTAATGTGGCCTTACAGTACTTCTTTCCTGGAAGCTGGCTTGTCTTCCCAGCTGGTTACGAGGTTGTGGGTTCTCATGATTCAAACTCATTGTACTTCCTGACATAATAGTGGCCTAAGAGCATGAAGGAACAGGTTAATTTGGCACACGGAACGCGGGTTAAGCAAGCGGTTAATACACAGCAGTAGGAAACGCATCTCTGTTCTTGGTTAGAACACAGTCACTCAGGGCACAGCAAAAGGCAAGAGGACAGACGTTCAATCTGCTTGCAAGTCACTCTAAACTAAAGGGCCACGACAAAACACAACAGCAGTAACAGAATCCTACAGGCTAAAGTTTTCAGACAGCATTTCAAACTGAAATACTGAGCACTTGAACAGCTGTGCCTGGCAGCTCGTCCCCTGGCAGACTGAAGAGCACTGCAATTGCTTATCAAAAAAATGTATTTCACAGGTAAATAAAATGACACATAAGCCGTGGCACGACTGGATTTGTTGGCATTGGGGCTATAGGAAGGTGTTTACAATTCAAACTCTGTGTGCAAGGTAAGAAATACCTGAGTCAGCAGAATACAGAGGCAGCTCTAGAGTCAGCACTGGCAAAGAGCGTGCCTGGATACCAACCCCAGGCTGGGAAAAGCTCATTGCAGGGATGCTCACTGCCTCCAAAGAAACTTGCATAACACACATATTGCAATAGCAACTGGCTTAGCTTAACACTCATACTCTTGAGACACAAGCTCCTGTCTCACTGCTGGTTTTAATCTCAGTGAAAGCTACCCTTTTGTGGTAGATGCAAGAATACACTGAGGGTGAAATCTTGCAAGACAACCAGAACCTGAACCCTGTCTGGGACAGGATGCAGGCAGCTTGCTTCAAAAAAAGAGAAATAAAAATGAAGAGGGGTAAAAAATGAGGGAAAACCAGGCAAATAAATGTTGTTTTTTGACTCCGGTGAGCATATCTGCCACCCCTCTTTCTCCCAACTCCAGCACTATGTTCAATATGAGATAACATACTGTAGCCTTAACAGTCTGTTGTGCTCAGTAATGACTGATACTACTGTCTGATGGAGGGAGAGCATCCAGAGGGCTTGGCAAACAACAGTCTTTGCTCTTAGGCTGGAAACCTTGACATGAAAAATGATAAGGAGTCTTTGCCTACACAGTGGCACTTCATAAAACAGAGGCATCGCCATTCTCAGCACCCTGACAGGCTGAGGGAGTCTTGCTTTTCTCTTCCCAGCTGTGGGGCTGTGCAACAAGGCAATGCTATACATCACACAGCATCTGCACTTCTGAATTTCCTGTTTGTGAAAGGGTGAGGAAAATCCAGCGTGCTGAAGTTACTGAATTCTGCCCAGCGTGAATGATCTATTTCCATTTCAGAATTATCTATTTCCATATCCTTTTATTGTGCTCTGAATATTGAGAATGGCAAGAGAGACCTGAACCACAGCTAACTATGGAATGAAATCAGTATAACATTTTCTCCTACGTTGCTCTGGCCTGCAATAACAAATACATGAGATTCACATCTTGCTGTCCACACATGCAATACAAAAAGCCATAAATCCGAGGAAGTAAATGAATCTGAACTGACAAACTTTCACCCGGTTATGCCATTCACATTCCTCGTGGCTGCTAAAGGACTTCATGTAACATAAAAATGAAAATGAGATTCTGCCAGTTTTGCAGCTCCAGGAATTTAAAAGAACATAAAAGAAAATATTTCAGGGCCTTTCATTCCACAGCTTTAAGGGGCAGTATAACCTTAATTGTTCCGATTAGACAACTTAGAGGAAAGGTGATGAGAAAAATAATAGAGTTACTGTGGCTCTCTTCTTTTCTCACTCTAGTGAGAAAGTTACCCTCACAGTGTAACATGAGGCATGGCTAAATTTGCAATTAACTTCAGAAAGGAATGTGAAAATTTGCTACATAGTGGAGAAATTGCTGTATTAAGAACATTTCTCACCTTGGCAGCTTTTGTTGGGGGGTGGGATGGGGTGTTGGGTTTTCTTTTTTTTTTTTGGCAGAGCAGTAAGATCATAACTCAACATTCCAAGAAGCTGATTTTCTTTTATGTTCATCTTAATCAAATTAAGTTTCCATTTAAAAAAGACAACCTACAACATGCTAAGGAAAGCTGCATAAAGCGTCTGTCAGAGAATGGGATGCACTGCTGCAGGACAAGTTGTGTCCGCTTCAGTTCTGAGCTGTTTTGCTGCCCGGGGTGGACAGCATCAATGGTTATGCACAGCAGAAGCTGCAAGTCAAAAGCTCTGGGGGTAAGGGAAGGGGGAGGTGAACATGTTTATAGAGTTTGGGTGGTGTTGTACAAAAGAAAAACAGCTCTGGTTAGGGGTGGGGGAGGCAGCTGCACAAGCAAAAATATAAAGGTAAAGGGTAGGTACCAAGAGAGTCATGTTTCTCAAACACAGACGCCTGTCAGCCTTGTCCTGTGGAGAGGGGTTAAAGCTTTTAAATGAATCGGTGTGATTAGTGCAACTTAAAAGACAAGAAGAAAAACAACCCAAAACAAAAACAAAAAGGAGAAAATAAAATGAATGTAAACCAAACCAAAACCATTATATTTCTCTACAATTGGAAAGAAAGGTTAAGATTGTTCTACCTCTAGTTCCCTCAGAATTCCTGACTGGCCACAGGTCTCTAAATCCTCCAGAGCCTGAGACCAGAAATTTTCCTCCTGGTCAGCCTCGGTGTTATCATGGGTACCTGCAAAGCTAGATTTACAATGAGAGGTTAACAACGTGTGGACTTGTTTCCCCCTTGAAAAATAGCTTTTACACATGTGCCTTGCCACAGATTGCAACTCAAATGACAGAACATTGCGGCAGGTAGGCAGCAGAGTGGGGCAGAGCTGCTGCTCAGGAGAGGCTGAGTGGACATGCAGAGCACAGGACAGACAGATCTTCTCATAACCTGGCAGTCGCTAGCAGCTGGCAGGATCTGAGCAGCAAGTTACCCAGGAAGGAGATAAAGGGACTCCAATGACAATTGGGTACACATATTTACTGGCTTGAAACTGGACAACCCTATGAAAGTTAATGAAGTAACCAGCAGCTGACTGCAGAGCTTTTAAACTCTCAGACTCCTCCCAGGGAATATGAAGGGGGCCCTCAGTTTTGCAAATGGGATTCTGCAACAGAGGGATGGTCATGCTTTTTCATCTGATTCCTTCAGTCTAAGCTGCACCTACTTACCAACTTAAGCTCACCTGACTGCCATCATACACACTGCTCTAGCCATTCAATACACAAACAGAGAAAAACTTTCAGGGATGCAACTGTCTTGCATGGACACTTAGGTCTCTGGTGTTTCTCATGTGCACCTAAGCCTTATTAGCAGCACTCCTGAGCACAGTCTTGGTGATAGCAAAGCTCAGGGAAGCTGTCCAGCAAGATAGGTCTGATAAAAAACGCCAGATCTGGACTGCAGCAACGCAGCCCAAAGCAGCACCATCACAGTGCACGTGCGTGGGGGGAGGAAGCAGAAGGCTTTGCTTTCTTGGCAAGGGGACTCGGCTCAATGGTGGTTCACACAAGCGTCAGCACCGCTGCACGGGAAGGGGCTGGTAATGTGAAAGGCAGAGGGGAAGGATGAGGAAGGAAAAAAAATGAGAATTTGCCCTTTTGGTGGCAGCAAGCTGTTACTTTGGAGCAGCTGCCCAAGGACTGCAGTTAGTGGTCCTTAACAGCACATGAACAGAGCAAATACTATTCTGGAAGCATCTGAAGCCTTGACAAACGCTGTGCTACTGAGAACAGCACAAATGTAACATGGTTAAGAGAAGAGCTTTCAAAAAGGAGAGCTGCCCAGCCCAACAAGTGACAGCTGGAAAGCTCCACACGCAATGCTCCGCCTCGGAGATGCTGTCTTCCAGTTACAACCAGTCAGGCAGACAATGCTCAGCCATCTCAATCTCCTATCACAATGATTCTCCACACAGTACTGGTGTCTCTTCTAAGACATGGCAATAGGTGGAGCAATGGTGACAACACCTATTCAGATCACAGATGGAATTCCTCCCAGGCAAGGTAGGAAAGTCTTTAAAATGTGATTTTAGAAAGAACCTTGACTTCTGAAGTTGTTCTTTCAATAAGCCCAAATAGTCATTTTAATAACCAGTGGTGAACATACACTAATTTATCCATCACAATACCTTTCTTTACATTACATAATAATATTATTATAATATATATATATAAAAGAGAACTTGAGTTAACGAACAGGATTATTTGAGGCAATTGTCTGTGACAGCAAAACTGGATTTCCTGGAACTGGAGATTCATTTATTCTCTGGCTTCTGTGAGGTCTGAAATAACAACGTCTACACATCTGGACCTCCTTTTAGCTGAAGCAATTCCTTTTTCTGCCCTCACCTCCTCATTTGCCTTTCCTCTCTGAGTCTTGTTTCCTGGTATGTGAAGTGCTCAACTTTTGCATCTCTATTACATCCACATGAATAAATTGATTTGTAGCTGAGCTACTGCACCAGGGAAAAAAAAAATAAAAAAGGTACCACAAAACTAATTTCTCATTCAGATGGCATTTTTTTCCCGGAGACCTGAGAGATTGATTTTATGTCATGTGATATATTGTCTGACCTATAACGAATATATTTGGTTCTCTGATGCTTATTCAAAGAGCCATCAGAAATTTAGACACATAAAAATGCTGAAGGAGAGGTAGTGGGACGAGGTATGAATACACAGGTGCCTCTGAATCGGTTCTTAATGCCATATGGGAGATGAAATAGTTTTAATTTGTTTTTGCTTTAGTCTGATTCAGAAGCTAAGAAGCTATTCTAGGATCTGGCAGACTCATTCCTGTTAAGTATTTTTTTAATGTGCAAAAAAGGCTTCCCTGGAGCAGGAACTGTAATGGACTTGTCCTACCTGCCAGTGATAGGTGGACACCAGGCTATAGAATGGTTTAAGCACTCTGGTGTCATCCCTTTACCAAATGAAACTCCATGGTCACTAACCAGCATGCTGATGACATGGTCTCTGCTTTTCTCCCTGCTTTTCTTCTTTTTTTTCATTTTAACTCTTTTCCTTCCCCACCCACCTGGTTCCTGCCTCACTCCAGCTGGATCTCACTCTTAATGCATTCTTTGTTCTCCTACCTGGAAGTATTCCACTCTTCCAGCTGTCCCCCACCTTTCCTTTGCCCACCAGAAGCACTTTTCCACATCTTGCTCTCTTTCTTCGTGCTCCTGATGCTCTCACCCCCTGATCTCTCCATGGGAGTTTGCTTTAAATGGTTTTCTTGATTCTCTCCCAATGTCTCAGTTTCCTTCTGTTGCCACATATTCTTGGAAGCTGTGCTACACAAAATAAAGGTAAGAAGAAATTACTTTTTAGTGTTAGAGAAGAAGTTGCTTAGCTAGAGGCAGAGAAAAAGTGTTTTTCTGAGGACCCCTGTAACAGGCAGAAAGAAGCAGCATGTCCTTCTCAAATGGAATCATAGAATCAAAATGTCAGGGGCAGGAAGTGACCTCAAAAGACTGTCTGGTCCAGCCTCCCCTGCCAGAGTAGGATCACATAGAGCAGGTCATACTGGAACACATCCAGACAATTTTTGAATACCTCCAGAGAGAGAGACTACACAACCTCCCTGGGCAGCCTGTTCCAGTGCTCTGTCACCCTCACAGGGAAAAAACTCTTCCTCAGGGTCACATGGAACCTCCTATGCCTCAACTTCCACTCATTGCCCTTTGTCTTGTCACTGGGCATCACTGAAAAGAGCCTGGCTCCATCCTCCTGGCACTCACCCCCAACATATTTATAAACATGAATAAGGTCACCCCTTAGTCTCCTGTTCTCTCAGCTAACAAGTCCAGTCCTCATAAGGAAGATGTTCAACTTCCCTGATCATTCTAGTGGCTCTGCACTGGACAGTGGCTCAAGCAGCTTCATCAAGGATGATGAAGGGACTGGATCAATGCCTGATGAGGAAAGCCTGGGAGCCTTGGGGTTGCTTAGTCTGCAGAGGAGAAGGCTGAGAGAAGATCTAATCAGTGGATCTAAATAGCTGAGGGCTGGGGGTCAGGAAGGAAGGGACAGGGACAGCCTCTGCTCACTTGTGCTCTGGCATAGGACAAGGGGCAAGGGATGGAAACTGCAGCACAGGAAGCTCCACCTGAAAACAAGGAAGAACTTCTTGAGTGTAAGGGTGACAGAGCCCTGGCACAGGGTGCCCAGAGAGGCTGTGGAGTCTCCTCTGGAGACTTTCCAGCTCTGTCTGGATGTGCTCCTGTGCAACCTGTGCTAGATTCTGTGGTGCTGCTGTGGGAGGGGGGTTGGACTGGAAGATCTCCAGAGGTGCCTTCCAACCACTAACATCCTGTGAAATGCTGCAGTGCTTGATACAGGCACAGCATCAGATGTGGCCAAACCCATTTCACAGAGGGCTAAAATAATAATTCTTTTACTTTGTGTCATACATTTCAGGCATAAGTCACACTCACAAGCAAAACAAGGTTCTATGAAGTGCACACTTTCTGTTGAATACTGCTTACAAATGGTAGTAGAATATATTTAGAAGATTCTGTATGTAACAATCCAGATCCCTAGTTCACTGCTTAGCAACCTTTTCAGCTTAATATCCATGTAAATGCAAAGGAGCAGGCATTGTGGAACCTGTGGCTGCACAGCATCTAAGAAACATATTACAGGCTTTAGCTGTGGAGAGAGATGCTGATATTAAATTAAGGATATTAACTTACCAAGAATGGAAGGCATGAAGAAAACAATGGTAATTCCCGTTATTAAATATTGTCCACTACTAGCCTATGAGAACTTCTGTGCTGTAAGGAGCTGGACACAGCCTGAGAGTTCATATTTGTCCATATTCACAGATTGAATCATAGAATCAACCAGGCTGGAAGAGACCTCCAAGCTCATCCAGTCCAACCTATCACCCAGCCCTAGCCAATCAACTACACCATGGCTCTGAATGCCCCATCCAGGCTTTTCTTGAACGCTTCCAGGGATGGCAACTCCACCACCTCCCTGGGCAGCCCATTCCAATGCCAATCACTCTCTCTGTGAAGAACTTCCTCCTAATATCCAGTCTAGACCTCCCCTGGCACAACTTGGGACAGTGTCCTCTTGTTCTGTTGCTGGTTGTCTGGGAGAAAAGTCCAGCCCCACCTGGCTACAACCTCACTTTAGGTAGTTGTAGACAGCAGCAAGGTCTGCCCTGAGCCTCCTCTTCTGCAGGCTGCACACCCCCAGCTCCTTCAGCCTCTCCTCACAGGGTTGTGCTCCAGGCCCCTCACCATCCTTGGTGCCCTTCTCTGGACACCTTCCAGCACCTCAACATCTCTCTTGAATTGAAGGGTCCAGAACTGGACACAGCACTCAAGGTGTGGCCTGACCAGTGCTAAGTCCAGGGGCAGAATAACTTCACTTGTCCTACTGGCCACAGTGTTCCTGATCCAGCCCAGGATGCCATTGGCTCTCCTGCCCACCTGGGCACACTGCTGGCTCATGTGCAGCTACTCTCTACCAGCACCCCCAGGTCCCTCTCTGCCTGGCTGCTCTCCAGCCACTCTGTCCCCAGCCTGTAGCACTGCTTGGGGTTGTTGTGGCCAAAGTGTAGAACCCTGCACTTAGCTTTGTTAAATCTGATCCCATTGGCCTCTGCCCACCCATCCAGCCTGTCCAGGTCTCTCTGCAGGGCCCTCCTACCCTCCAACAGATCCACACCTGCTCCTATCTTGGTGTCACCTGCAAACTTACTGATGCTGGACTCAATCCCTTGGTCCAGATAATCAATAAACATATTGAACAGGACTGGGCCCAGCACTGATCCCGGGGGGACACCACTAGTGACACCTGCCAACTGGATGGATTGGTTTGGAAGGCACCCTCAAAGCTCATCTTGCCCAACCCTCCTGCAGTTAGCAGGGACACCTCCAACTAGATCAGGCTGCCCAAGGCCATACTGCCTATGATGCTGAATACATCCAGGGATAAAGCCTCAACCACATTCCTGGGCAACCTGTTCCAGTATTTCACCACTCTCATTGTAAAGAACTTCCTCCTTATGTCCAGCCTAAATTTAATCTGCTCCAGTTCCAAACTGTTGTCCTTCGTCTTATTGCTACAAGTCCTTCTAAGCAGTCCTTCCCTAGCTTCCTGTAGGTCCCCTTCAGATACTGAAATACAGCTATAAGGTCTCCCTAGAGCCTTCTCCAGACTGAACAGCCCCAATTCTTTCAGTCTGCTATTCGAAGGAGAGGTGCTCCAGCCCTCTGATCACATTTGTGGCCCTCCTCTGGACCCTCTCCAGCAGGTCCATGTCTCTTTTGTGTTGAGGGCCCCAGAGCTGGGCACAGTACTCCAGGGGAGGACTCACCAGAGCAGAGTGGCAGAATCACCTCTCCACCTGCTGGCCATGCTTTTTTTGTTGCACCTCAGAATGTAGGTTGTGTTTTGGGCTGCAAGTGTGCATTGTAGGCTCATGCCCAGCTTCTCATTCACCAGCACCCCCGAGCATTTTTCTGCAGGGCTGTTCTCAATTTCTTCATCCCTCAGCCTGTACTGATAGCGAGGGTTGCTCTGACCTAGGTGTAGGATCTTGCACTTTGCTTTACTGCACCTCATGAGATTCTCCTTAGCTCACCTGTCCAGCTTCTCCAGGTCCCTCTGGATAGCATCCTGTCCTTCAACTGCACCACTCAGCTTGGTATCATTGTCAGGCTTGCTGAAGGTGATCTTTGTTATCATCTTGTCTCTGGACAAAATGCCCCTGGGCAATTTGCTGTATCAAAGGACTTGTCATTCAAACTCTGCAAAGCAGCATCGGCATCTACGCTCTGCCTTGATTTATATTTCAAAGGTAACAGACTGGACCTTATGGATTTACTTATCCAGTCTGGTTTATACAGGAAGCAGAATTAGTTTTCTTAGTACTAAACTTGAATTTCTTACAGACTGGGATTTCAGCCCCAGAAATCTTCCTAACTGTGATGTCTGTCTTTCCTTATTGGAGGAAGTGCTGTTATTTGGCAGGAATTACCCAAGCCTCTGCTGGATCATCCTTAGAACAGGGAATAGAAGACTTTGGGGCCTTTCACTATCATCAAGCATTGTCAGCTAAGCATTTTTCCCTCTGGAAGTCCTTTTGCCTGCAGAGCAATTCATCGAAAAGGAGCTTAACTCCTCCTCAGAAGAGGAATGAATGCATTCCATAGCTTTGGACAAGGCATTTCTACCTGACTCGCTTTGTTCTCAGATTGAATCACTGCAGATATCTCCAGGATTGATGAAAGAACACTGCAATTATTGGCTGGTTTGCCCAAACCAAAATGAAGAAATTTCATGGAAGACACAAGAATAACATGCCGGTTGTCTCTAGCCACTTTATTTGTAGGTTTATTTTTGTGGAGTGGAAAACAGAGCAGTTTTTTCCCCCTGAAGTTTACCAAGGGGAATGCCCTGATTTTGTTATTCATTCTTAAGAGAGAAACATGGAGGGGGGTTCACAGAATCACAGAAACACTCAGGTTGGAGTAGTCCTTCAGGACCTGCAAGTCCAACCTAGAACCCTACTCTACAAGATTCACCCTAAACCATATCCTTAAGCACCACATCCAAACGATCCTTAAACACATCCACCACCTCCCTGGGCAGCTCATTTCGGTCTGAAGTAACTCAAGCTAAATCTTGGCTTTGGCATCACAATCTTCCAGAAATGCCACTCATCTCCCCTAGTAAGTTTCATGAAGTATAAATACTACATTTAAAGGAAGAGCTATGACAGCTGCATTAGAAAGACAGTAAACATTAAGGCTGCAAATCAGAAGACAGGAACTCCTCTGGGAACGTACCTGCTTGCTGTAGGTCGGTCCCATTCATCGTCACTCAGCCCTGTGTCATGAAATGGGTGATTTCGTGGCTTGCTTGGAGGGGACAAACTACTCTGTTTAGGACTCCTCCATTCATAGGTATTGAAGTTGTAGCCTGAAGCCTGATAGTTGGGTCCTAAAAGGACAAATTATGTATTTATGGCACTGTCAGTGTTGCAATGACAAACAAACAAACAAAAAAAAGCAGCACACTCTGAAGCTGGTGTCTCTATAAATTGGTTGTGGACTCATCATGGTTACTTTAATTTTTTTTTTTCCAGTGGTAGTCAGGTTGTTTATGACCTAAATTATGTCAGGAATTAGGTGTGCCTGTAAAGGGTTAACTCTCCTGAGGGGGGTCTGAATTTGACCCCAGGTCCTCCTGACTCCTCCCAGGGGATGGGTCTGTACCTGACTCCAGGTGTAGTGTTTAGCTGACTCCTCTCTGGACCCCCTATATAAACGGAGGAACTTCCTGTTCCTCTCTCTCCTGGCCTGCCTGCCTAATAGCACCACCTTGTTCCTGCTGCTCCTGTCTTACCATGTGGCCATTTTCTACCACATGGTGGACATCCTTACCTGAATCTTCCTCCATCCACTGTCATGGATCCACTGTCACTGTCATCTGGTTGTATATATATTTTTTTGTATCTTGTATTTTTTTCCTTGTCCCTATACCTATTTGTAACTCCCCTACCTTAAATAGCTTTTATTTATCGTTAAAGCCTTTTTTCCTTTTAACTTCCCAATTGAAGCAAGACTGTTCCTTAGGTGTTTTACCCCTTCTCTCTTTACATCTAATTCCTTTCTTTAACAAAGGGGGAGAGAGGGGAAAGCATCCTACTATTATTGTATTGGTTTCTGTTAGCTATATTTTGAGTGCCCTGGGAAGCTTAAACTCAAACCAATACAGTGTCCTAGATTTTCTCCTTTGAAAACCCACTGAAAGCAACATTTTAAATACATCTGACACTCTCCTCCCCTCTACTCTGCCTTGGGAGGCCGCACCTAGAATATTGCATCCAGTTCTGGGCTCCCCAGTTCAAGAGGGACAGGGATCTGCTGGAGAGTCCAGCAGAGGGCTACAAGGATGCTGAAGGGAGTGGAGCGCTGCCTGGTGAGAAAAGGCTGAGACCTGGGGCTGCTTAGTCTGCAGAGGAGAAGACTGAGAGGGGATCTGAGCAATGGATAGAAGTAGCTGAGGGCTGGGGGTCAGGAAGGAAGGGACAGGGACAGCCTCTGCTCACTTGTGCCCTGGTCATAGGACAAGGGGCAAGGGATGGAAACTGCAGTACAGGAAGTTCCACCTCAGCATATGGAGGAATGTCTTGAGTGCAAGGGTGACAGAGCCCTGGCACAGGCTGCCCAGAGAGGTTGTGGAGTCTCCTTCTCTGGAGCCTTTCCAGCCCTGTCTGGATGTGTTCCTGTGCGACATGTGCTGGATTCTCTGGTGCTGCTGTGGCAATGGGGCTAGACTGGAAGATCTCCAGAGGTGCCTTCCAACCTCTAACATCCTGTGATCCACTGTTCTCCTGCTGTTTGTTTCAGCTGCTTCTGATTTTTATTTCTTAGATACCTTCACTATTTCAGGATCCCTTTCTGATTTGACATCATACATTGAATATTAGTGAATATATCACATGTGGTAACTATGTGTTTAGTATGGCAATGTGCAACATCCCCAGAATTAAACCTAAGCTATTAAGCAATCTGTGCTTAAAGCTATTGGGAAAAGTATTTGCAAGAATGCATTAAAAAATCCAAGCAACTTGATTTTCAGATTGCTACCAAGACAGTTGGGTTTTTTCCCCCATTCTTATGCCATTCTCAAACTTATAAGCAATGCAGCCCAAAAGTCACTGATATTTTAGTGCCAATTATGCACAATGTCACCATTATGTAGAATGACTGCCTAGATGGAGGAGTTGGCAAGGTGCAGAGGCTCTTAAGTATAACCACTAACTGAGGTAATGCCAGAACAAGAAGGAGGCAGCTATCTTGGCACTCCTGAGGCAAGGATTGATTAATGCAAATGCAGGACTCTGCTGTCACAGTCCTGCACCAAGGCCAGCAGAGGAATCTCTGCACCCACATCCCTTTGTCAAAGGGGGGACTCAGCAGAGTTACTGTTTTTTGCTAGGGCTCTGAGAGCTGACAAAAGGTCCATCTCATGATGGATACACATGCTCAGGACCAATACATACCCCTGGGAAGCCCACCTTGCAGAAAGAGAGTTCTCTGTCAGCCATTGCCAAATATCTCAAGGCTGTGTAAATGGCCTTTACAAGGCTTGTGAATGGCAGCTTTTACATATGTAGAGTTTATTTCTGGGTGCTTTTATCATACAAGCAATGCTGGTATTAGTTCCATAGTATTTCTTTCACTGAATTAAGTGCAATTTGAGTTCCAAGTAGGAACCAGAAAGTTTGGCTTCCAAGTGACGTTTCAAGATGAACACATGGATTGAGTTGTCACAAGCTGATGCCAATCTGGTAAGCAAAATCCATTATGGTTTCAGCTGCTACACCTATATTTCATCTTGACACATTCCTTTCCTGCTCTACAGCTGGCATTTTCCGATGTGCATATTAGATTAGCAAGCTCTGTTTTGTTGATGAGTAACAAATACCACTGCTGTCACCTCTCTAAAGAGTGCAGTTTGCTTCCATAAATCAGTCTAGCCCTGTCTTGTTCAAATCCTGTGTTACCCAGAGAGTTGTGTGCATTTTCCAGCTAACTGGCACATGTGAGCATACTCCTATATTCTAGAAAGGGTTTTGGTTGTGAAAATGTGATTGCTGTGTGGGGAAGGGTCCAGATTGGTAAGGCAGACACATTAAACAAAGGTACAAAATGAGACGTTAATGCACAGAATCACAGAATGTCAGGGGCTGGAAGGGACCTCGAAAGCTCATCCAGTCTAACTCCCCTGGCAGAGAAGAACCACAGAATCACAGAAACATTCTGGTTGGAAAAGACCCCCAGGATCATCAAGTCCAACCATCATCCCTACTCTACAAAGGTCACTCTTAAACCATATCCTCAAGCCCCACATCCAAATGACCTTCAAACACATCCAGGCTTGGTGACTCAACCACCTCCCGTTCCAGTGCCTGACCACTCTTTCTGTGAAAAAAATCATAGAATCATAGAATGGTAAGGTTGGAAGGGACCTCAAGGATCACCTAGCTCCAACCCCCTGCCATAGGCAGGGACACCTCCCACTAGTACAGCTCACTCAAGGCCTCATCCAACCTGGCCTTGAACACCTCCAGGGAGGGAGCATCCACGACCTCCCTGGGCAACCTGTGCCAGTGCCTCACCACCCTCACTGTAAAGAACTTCCTAGAGCAGATCACCTAGAGCAGATCACACAGGAACACATCCAAGTAGGTCTTGAATATCTCCAGAAAAGGAGACTTCACAATCTTCCTGGGCAGCCTCTTCCAGGGTTCTGTCACCCTCCCAGTGAAAAAATTCCTCCTCATCTTTACATGAAACTTCCTATGCCTCAAGTCCCACCCACTGCCCCTTGTCCTGGCAGTGGGCATCACCCAGTAGAGCCTGGCTCCAGCCTCTTGGCACTCACCTTTCCATCTTTATAACCATTCCTGAGCTCACCCCTCAGACTCCTCCTCTCCAAGTGGCAGCGCCCCAGCTCCCTCAGGCTCTCTTCGTAAGAGAGATGTTCCATTCCCTTAATCATCTTTGTGGCTCTGTGTTGAACTCTCTCAAGCAGTTCTATGTCCTTCTTGAACTGGGGGACCCAGAACTGGACACAATGCTCCAGATGAGGCCTCACCAGGGAAGAGTAGAGAATTCAGGAGAGAAAAGACTGCTCACCAGCATTAAATTAGTAACTAACAGGATAAGGCATTATCTGGTCCTCCAGAAACACTCCCCAAACTCCACAGTTTTCTTAGCCTGTGCATACACCGATGAAAGTTTGGAGAGAAGCCAAACTCAACTTGACAGGTCAAGACAGAATGAACTTTAACAGAAATGTGGGTCACATCAGCAGCACAGCAAGGGATAAAGCACAAATCTGATTACACTCAGGCTGTTTAGCAGAACTGCCATGTATCCAGCCAAAACTGGGCTGTTTTTTTTTCATGAGAGCTAGAAAAGAAAAAAAAAAAGCTGCTTTGAGATACTGGTTTTGTTTTGGTTTTGGCATGGCATCTTATGCATCAGGACTCTGGTACCTTATGCATCAGGACTCTGGAAAGCAGTCTGGGCCTCAGCCCTTTCCACAGCTGAACAGCTTGCTCCAAACATTATCAATTCAACGAGGAAATAAGAACTATCATTTTGGCACTTTTTCAGAATTACTTCTTATAACATAAAAATATCAAAAGAAAATCTAACATGATTTATTTTGATAAACTGAGCAAAGCAGTTAGAAAAGAGGACGAGTTCATCCCAACTCTTAATTCCAGTGAAAAACACATTATGCAGGGGAAATATAGCCCAAATGAAATATTATATGTAACAGCAAGTTAAAGTGTAAAAAACAGGAGTTATGACCAACTGTATTGAGACTGTCTGGTTTTAAATAGGTTGGTGGCAGATATATGCAGGAAGGTTAAGAAATCCTTAAATATTAAAGAACAGGCGGGGGAAAAAGTCCACTAGTAGTGACATCAGCTACTTATAGAATCAGAGTCATAGAATGGTAAGGTTGGAAGGGACCTCAAGGATCATCTAGTTCCAAGCCCCTGCCACAGGCAGGGACACCTCCCACTAGTACAGGTTACTCAAGGCCTTGTCCAACCTGGCCATGAACACCTTCAGGCAGGGAGCAGCCACAACCTCCCTGGGCAACCTGTGCCAGTGCCTCACCACCCTCACTGCAAAGAACTTCCTCCTAACATCCAGTCTAAATCTCCCCCTGCCAGTTTAAACCCATTACTCCTTGTTCTGTCATTACAAGACCTTGTAAACAGCCCCTCCCCAGCCTTCCTGTAGGCCCCCTTCAGATATTGGAAGGCTACCATAAGGTCTCCTCAAAGCCTTTTGTTCTCCAGGCTGCAGAGCCCCAACTCTCTCAGCCTGTCCTCATAGGAGAGCTGCTCCAGCCCTCTGATCATCTTTGTGGCCCTCCTCTGGACCCACTCCAACAGTTCCATGTCCTTCCTGTGCTGGGGGCTCCAGAACTGCACACAGTACTCCAGGTGGGGTCTGACCAGAGATCTTAAGTAGCTCAGCAGATTTCAAAGTAAATGTTCTGCTTTCCAGAAGTCCTACCAATGTGCAGAAACACCAGAGAATAGCAATGGAAGTAATCAGCTCAGAACTTCAGTCTATACGGGAAATCTGCTGGGCAAAGATCAGGATTCAGTTCTCTGTGTGAGAGTACACAACAGCTGTCCAAGAGCTGCTACCCAACAGAAAGTAACAGAGAAATAAAATTGAAAGTATCACAGAATCACAGAATTGTCAGGGCTGAAAGTGACCTCAAGGACCATCCAGTTCCACCCTCCCTGACATGGACAAGAACACCTCAAACTAGAGCAAGCTGCTCAGAGCCACATCCAGCCTGCAGGATGGGATCAGACTTCTACCACCTCCCAGGGCATCCTGTTCCAGTCTCTCACCACCCTCATGCTGAAGAACTTACTATCATCCAATCTGAATCCATCCACTTCTAGTTTTGCTCTATTCTCTCTAGTCCTATCACTACCCAACACCCTAAAAAGTCCCTCCCCAGCTTTCCTGTAGGACCCCTTCAGATACTGGAAGACCACAACAAGGTTTCCTTAGAACCTTCTCTTCTCCAAACTGAACAACCCCAACTCAGCCTGTCTTCACAGCACAGCAACTCCAGCCCTCTGATCATTCTTGTGGCGTTCTCTGGACACCTTCCAGCACATCCATATCCTTCTTGCAATAGAGGCTTCAGACCTGGATGCACTACTCGAGGTGGGGTCTCACCACAGTGGAGCAAAGGGGGAGAAAGTATGTGTGCAAGCACAGTGAGCCAGCAAAAATTATTTGAGGTAAGGTTTACCTGTCCACGTATGTGCCAGGTAGTGTAATGACTGCTTTACTATAGAAATAAACTCATTTAAAAGAGTTAAATAAAACACTGAAGCTGTGTGAAAGTTATTTTCCTTGTTATCTAGACTATTACAAGATGTCTGTATCACTCTCTGCCTAAACAAATCTGTCTTCACCTATGAGATTATGAGAAAACCCTCTACAAAACAACAGCCAAAGAGAAGTGGAAAATTTAGCATTAAGGAAAATCCTGTCTTTAAAGAGAATGATTGTTTCTGAGAGCTAAAAGTTAGAGGTCACTGCTGCAGGGATGAGGAAGAAGCAGAAGATTTAGGAGTCACGATCAAAGCCTGACATTCCCTCTTCAGCAGTTTATAATAAACCTGCAGTTAAATAATATAATGTAATATAAAATATAATATGAAATATAAATAATATAATATAAAACACAATAAACCTAAATAATACAATATAAAATGTAATATACCTAAATAATAGAATATAAAATAGAATAAACCTGTCAGTGAAAAATTATTGCATACGGGCATCAAATTAATGAACCTCTTCAGTGTGTTCTGTGCCTTACATCAATCTGTATTTGAAGGATAAACTCATTTAGTTGTCAATGAGCTACAGACCAGGATACTCATCTGTTGGCAAAGCTTACAAAAGCCTCTTAATGTGTTGACAATAGGTCATATTGTGGTGAAAGAATGAATCCAAGGCCCGCCAACTGTAAGAAGTCAGCTGCCTGGTGAGGTGCGTGGTCACAAGGAGATGTCGACAGGTCACAAAATACAAGGTTCAAAGGTGGTACTGAGAAATTAAGGCAAAGGAAGGTCAGCCACGAAAGTGGCATTTTCTACTTTAAATGTCAATTGCTTTCTTGAGAGTACCTTGATTTCCAAAGCTGGTATCAATACCAGAGCCATCCCACGACTCCACCGCACTGTCAACGCTTGGGACTGTGGTGGAATAGACGTCAGAGAGTTTGCTGGATTTCTGCGCGGCAGAGGCCTCATCCTCAGCATCACTCAGTTCACTGATGTGACCCACAGGGACAGAAAATTTCTTGGGACTGGTAGCTGAACAAGATGATAAAAAAACAACAGAGGGTGGTGGGCATTGTTTCACCTTGGTTCTAAGAATATGCTTTTTACTACTGCCGCGACGTTTTTTCCAGGGATGGCCTAAATGCTTGTTAATCTGTGACAACACACACACAGAGTAAAGGTCACTGCTGCTACCCTTGGCCATACTCACCATCTGTCTGCTTCTTGATTTTCAAGGTGACAGTTTCTCCTGCCATCTGCAATAAATGAATGGCTTCACTCAAAGGTTTTCCTTTCAGACTGCTGCTATTTATTGCTAGAATTCTGTCTCCTATGTGAATTGCCCCTGTCCTACAATAAAAGAGAGAAATAAAATATTGAGAAGAGAACATAAAAAGCAACAAAGGCATTTTCTTTGTATGTTTGGTGCATGGAAGTCTCACCTTGCTTGCTTTCTTTCATTTTGCTTTTATAGTTGTACTACAGAGCAATTCTTGTGTTACAAACGCTTAAAGCAAGTCACCTTTGTTGTAGTGACAATAGCAGAGCTGTGGATGTAGATTTCCATGTTAGAGCAGTAGCTGAGTTAATCACCTATGGCTGATTGCAGCCTACCTGTGTAAAGAGCAACTTCAGGCAGCTCAATCAGTTCTGAAGTGAGTCAAGTTTCTAGAAACCTCCCAGTGTAACAGAATGGCAGTGTGAGCAAGCCAACAGCTATTTCACCAGTGTAGCTTTCTGGATGAGTCACAAGAGCAGAAAATGCACTATCTTGGTGTAAATGCACTCTTTGCTCTAGTTGTGCACTGTATCATGTTTTGTGTGCTCTGTGCTCCCTCTAAAACCACCACCAAAGCTACCAGTTGCATTAACTCTACCTATCTTAGAAATAACAGGTGACAGAAATCTTTTATCTTTTTCGTTATTCTCTATCCATCACTTGCCATAAGGAGCACTTCTACCACTTGGATAATGTTTGTGTATCTAAGTGCACATACAGGCTCAGCGTGCGCATACAGTAAGTGGCACGTAAATATGCAATACGTCAGAATTGTCAGGGTTGGAAGGGACCTCAAGGATCATCCAGTTCCAATCCCCCTGCCATGGGCAGGGACACCTCACACTAGAGCTAGGTTGCTCAGAGCCACATTCAGCCTGGCTTTAAAAACTTCCAGGGATGGGGCTTCCACCACCTCCCTGGTCAACCTGCGAGGGCACATAAAGTGCTTTCCTTATCTTTTTCCCTGTACAAATCTATTGTTTTTTAAAGGCCACTAAAATGTTCATGTGACTGAGCAGTCTGATTGATTACTGTTCCTTAAGTGATTTACGACAAGGACCACAACCTTCTGCTCTGTCTTGTATGTGCAAGAACATCCTGTTAAAATATTGCTCCCACTCCTGGACTTTGAAGCAACCAAAAAACCAGCAGCAAAAAAGATTATAAACTCAGATTTGGAGAATCAAAACCCAACATCAAATTACTAAAATGTGAAAATTTGGATCTTTAGGTAGACAAAACCAAATTATCTTGACAAGCAGAACGTTTAAAATAATTTGCTTTGCAATGTTACCTTTCAGCTAATCCTCCTTTTGTAAGGCTGGAAATGATTATGGGATCAAAGGGCTCTTCGGTCCCAGAGATTGTAATTCCAAGGGGCCCACCGTAGCGCTTCAGCTCCACAGTATAAATAATGGCTCCAGAGCTCTCCTGTTCATCTGCAATAAATGCCAAGGGGATGCAATTGCTTTCTCATGAAAGAGGGGATGAAAAACATAGCTGGTTCAGTCTAGTGACTCATCATCAAACAACACTTTCAAAGGACTGCATTTCAGATAAACTTCTTAATTGTGTTCCACTGGATTGTTTTGGAAAATAAATAATAATAAAAAAAAAAGATAAAGGATATTTTATGCCATTTCTTTTTTTGTTGCCAAAGCCTAATCACATTGAATTCAATAGAAAAACTCCTCTTATTCTATCAAGACTAAATTACACTCTGTTTAAAATCTTCTTTTTTCCTGACTTATAGAATCATAGATACATAGAACTGTCAGGGCTGGAAGGCTCCTCGAGGATCATCTAGTTCCAACCTTCCTGACATGGGCAGGGACACCTCACATTAGAGCAGGTTGCTCAGAGCCCCACCCAGCCCGCCCTTAAAAACCTCCAGGGATGAGGCTTCCACCACCTCCCTGTGCAACCTGTTCCAGTGTTCCACTACCCTCATAATAAAGAACCTAACATCCAATCTGAATCCACCCACTTCTAGTTTTGCTCTATTCCCCACCAGCCCTATCACCTGACACCTTAACAAGACCCTCCCCAGCTTTCTTGTAGGTGCCCTTCAGATAATGAAAGGGCACAATAAGGTCTCCTCAGAGCCTTCTCCACTTCAGGTTATTTTGTTAAAAAATCACAGAGTAGATGAGGTTGGGAGAGACCTCTGGAGGCTAACTTGTCCAACCACCCTTCCTGAACAAGGTCACCAGGATCATGTTGTCCAAGACTGTCCAGATGGCTTGTGAGTATCTTCAGTGATAGACTTCACAACCTCTCCGGACAACCTATACCAGTGCTTGGTCACTGTCAGAGTGAAAAAAAGTGTTTCCTGATGTTCAGAGGGAACTTCCTGTGTTTCAGTTTGTGTCTGTGGCCTCTTGTTCTGTCACTGGGCATCACTGAAGAGAGCCTGGCTCCATCTGCTTTACATCTTCACTCTCCATCATTTATCAAGAGTCCTGGCTCACTGGAGAGGTCCCCAAACACTGGAAGCTGCCAATGTGATGCCCATCCACAAGAAGAGCCAGAAGGAGGACCCAGGAAATTACAGACCTGTCAGCCTGACCTTGGTGCTAGGCAAGGTTATGGAACAGGTCATCTGGAGTGCCATCACAAAGCACCTACAGGATGGCCAAGGGATCAGGCCCAGCCAGCATGGGTTTAGGAAGGGCAGGTCCTGCCTGACCAACCTGACCTCCTTGTATGATCAGGTTCCCCTCCTGGTTAACGTGGGGCAGGCTGTGGATTTGACACCATCTGCCACAACAAGCTCCTGGCAAAGCTGGCTTGTGGCTTGAACAGATTCACTCTGATATGGCTCAAGAACTGGCTGGAGGGCTGGGCCCAGAGAGTGGTGGTGAATGGTGCCACATCCACTTGGCAGCTGTGAGTAGTGGTGTCCCCAGGGATCAGCGCTGGGCCCAGTCCTATTCAATATGTTTATTGATTATCTGGACCAAGGGATTGAGTTCAGCATCAGTAAGTTTGCAGGTGACACCAAGATAGGAGCAGGTGTGGATCTGTTGGAGGTTAGGAGGGCCCTACAGAGAGACCTGGACAGGCTGGATGGGTGGGCAGAGGCCAATGGGATCAGATCTAATGAAGCTAAGTGCAGGGTTCTACACTTTGGCCACAACAACCCCAAGCAGTGCTACAGGCTGGGGACAGAGTGGCNGCTGTCTATAACTACCTAAAGGGAGGTTGTAGCCAGGTGGGGTTGGTCTTTTCTCCCAGACAACCAGCAACAGAATGAGGGGACACAGTCTCAAGTTGTGCTGGGGGAGGCTGGATGCTAGGAGGAAGTTCTTTACAGAGTGACTGGCACTGGAATGGGCTGCCCAGGGAGTTGGTGGAGTCACTGTTCCTGGAGGTGTTCAAGAAATGAAACAATTAGTGCCATGGTGTAGTTGATTGGCTAGGGCTGGGTGATAGGTTGGACTGGATGAGCTTGGTGGTCTCTTCCATCCTGGCTGATTCTATGATTCTATGTATTTACATACATTGATAGGATCCTCCCCAAACTTCTCCAGGCTGAACAGTCCCAGCTCTCCCAGCCTTTCCTTATAGGAAATACACTTCAGTCCCTTCATTATCTTCATGGCCCTGATCATGCCTCTCTTGTACTGGGGAGCCCAGGACTGGACCCAGTACTCAAGAAGTGTCTTACCAGTGCTGAGCAGAGGGGAAGGATAACTATGCTTGACCTGCAGGCAATGTTCTGCCTAATGCATCCCAGGGGGCTGCTGGCCACCTTTGCCACAAGGGCACATCAGAGAAAACACAAGTTACTGCTATTGTATAAAAACTGGCACTCGTTTAGCTCTTGAACTGAATAGAAAGTATTAAATCATGACAAGATGAGCAGCTGTCTTACAAAGAGAGCTTGAAACACAGCCCACGTCTGCAGTTACCAAGTATTAAGCTTTAGTAACAGTATCAAAAATAGCCTCTTAACTCTGAATTATCAGCTAAATTGAATAATAACTCAATTAGATGGGATTTAATTATATTGCATGAACTCATTTGCACGATTTGAAATGTCAGTATTGCCAAACAACCACCAGAAACAGAGGAGACTTCAGCACTGGGTAAGCTTCAATACAATGTGTTTTCTCCATGGGACAGAATGTGCTCTTCTGGCCAAGAGAGCAAATGGCAGCCTGGGATGCATCAAGAAAAGTGTGTCCAGCAGGTCTAGGGAGGTTCTTCTCCCCCTCTGCTCTGCCCTGCTTGAGACCACATTTTGGGCTCCCCAGTTCAGGAGAGAAAGGGACCTGCTGGAGAGAGTTCAGTGGAGAGCCATGAGGATGATTGGGGGACTTCAACATGTCCCCTGTGGAGAGAGACTGAGAGCCCTGGGGCTATTTACTCTGGAGAAGCGAAGGCTGAGAGGGGATCTGAGTAATGTCTATCAATAGCTGAGGGGTGGGTGTCACGTGGCAGGGACCAAGCTCTTTTCAGTGGTCAGCAGCAACAAGAAAAGGAGCAACAGCTACAAACTGGAACAGAGAAGGTTTCAGCTCACCATGAGGAAAAACTTCTTTAGAGTGAGGGTGCCAGAGCCCTGGCACAGGCTGCCCAGAGAGGTTGTGGAGCCTCCTTCTCTGGAGCCTTTCCAAACCCACCTGGATGCATTCCTGTGTGGACTACCCTGGGGGATCCTGCTTTGGCAGGGAGGTTGGACTGCATGATCTTTGGAGGTCCCTTCCAACCTCTAAGGTTCTGTGATTCCTTAAATAATACTTTGCAGGTGTTGCAGCAACAAAAAAGGCTCCTGAGCAACAAGAAGGGCTTCTGTATTTATTCAGTGCATGCTCTTCATATATGATAAAAAAAATATCAGCAAGAGAGCAGTCAAGTCTGGTATCTTTGAGTTGTGAAAGGATATTTTAAAATTTAAAATGTCAAATTTCTCTTCAGATCAAAATAACAAATGCTCCCTTGCTCATCTTCTGCTATTGTTGTTCAGCCAGGTTATCTGGCCTGGTGGGCAACTTTCCTAGGTCTGTGGGTAATGACATTTCAAACAATCTGGCAGGTATGGAAAAGGGCTCGGATGTACATCCTGTAAATATTACTAGAAGTAATCTAAAACAAGTTGGAAAACGCTAGAGAGCAGCCCCATGGAGAAGGATCTGGGAGTCTTGGTGTACAAGAAGCTATCCATGGGCGAGCAATGTGTCCTTGTGGCCAAGAAGGTCAAGGGGATCCAGGGGTGCATTAAGAAGACCGTGTCCAGCAGAGTGAGGGAGGTTCTCCTCCCTGTCTGCTCTGCCCTAGTGAAGCCACACCTAGAATACTGCATTTAGTTCTGGGCTCCCCAGTTCAAGAGGAACAGGGATCTACTGGAGAGTCCAGCAGAGGGCTACAACGATGCTCTAGGGACAGAAGCACTGCCTAATGAGGAAAGTCTGAGAGACCTATTCTGGAGAGGGGAAGACCGAGAGGGGATCTGATCAACGGATCTAAATAGATGAGGGCTGGGGGTCAGGAAGGGACAGGGACAGCCTCTGCTCACTCGTGCCCTGGCATAGGACAAGGGGCAAGGGATGGAAACTGCAGCACAGGAAGTTCCAGCTCAACATGAGAAGAAACTTCTGGAGTGTAAGGGTGACAATGTAATGGAAGAGACTGCCCAGAGAGCTGTGGAGTCTCCTTCTCCGGAGACTTTCAAGACCCATCTGGATGTGTTGCTGTGCAACCTGTGCTAGATTCTCTGGTCCTGCTCTGGCATGGGGATTGGACTTGCATACCTCCAGAGGTCCCTTCCAACCCCTAACATCCTGTGAACTAAACTTTAAATGCAAACAAATTAATCCTATGTTCTAAATATCCTGAAAATACACAAGAGTGTGCACAAGGTTCACTGCTAATACCAGAATTATCTTCATCTTTGCGGATCTTTAACTTCACGAGTTCCTCACAGTGCTGAAGGATCTGGACAGCATCTTCCATTGAGCAGTTGTCAAGTCGAATGTTGTCAATTGCAAGCAACTTATCGCCCAGCTCAAGTGTCCCAGTTCTGTGAACATGCAAACAAGCTTACATGAGATTCTAGTAAGGTATCTCAGGATGTATGGGCATTGTTATAGAAATGAGACGGATTTTAAAAAGCAACTTGATTTCTTCACGTGTTGGAGCTCTCATGTGTAACTGCTTAAAAAAAAAAAAAAAGAAAAAGGAAGGGAGGAAGGAAGGAAGGGAGGGAGGGAGG
>VWZE01000952.1:103408-153422 GCA_013396675.1 Eubucco bourcierii
AGAGAAAGAGAGAGAGAAAGAAAGAAGGGGAAAGGGAAAAAGAGAAAAAAAGAAAAAGAAAGAAAGAGAAAAAGAGAAAGAGAGAGAAAGAGAGAGAGAGAGAAAGAGAGAAAGAAGGGAAAAAAAGAAAAAAGTAGTCTCTTCCAAGCTCCCTCTGTTTAATTTGGTCTGGCTGGACACAGAACGGAGACAGATTTTTACTGGGAATTTGAATGTCTTACCTGTGAGCAACACTTCCTTTTTTGATATCAGAAATAACCAGAGGGTCTCCTGGCTTTCTGCTGGATGGAGCTGTAATAACAAACACAGAGAAGTGCCTTTACTTCTGGGCATGTAGATGTGCTGCTTCTGTCCAGAAATCAGTATTTCATACACATTGAACTGGATTAGATTCTTCCTCTTTCCCTAAATTTTACAAACAATTATCACCAGCATATTACTAAAGCTGCATACTCCTCCAAAACTAGGAAATTCCATAACCCAGGTGACTGCTGCTAAGTGAATTTCAGCTGACAGGTCTGAATTCTGGATTAGGCCAGCACTGAACCCTATGAAGATATCACAGTACAGCTCCAGCAATCTACCATTTTTGTGGGTTGGATCTGGACCCAAACAAAGCAAAATAAAGGTTATATTTACTAAAGTGGACTAAATATAAGAAGTATAAAAGGCAATAAACATATACAGGATATATTTACATATATTTAGCAGCAATACAAAGACCACCTTGTGTAATTAATTCAATTTTTCCCCCACCCTGGGCACCCCAGAGGGACTGCCAGCAGCTTCCCCTCACTTCCCCTCCCTGGTACCTCACAGACAATAAATGAGTCACTTGAGTCAGCAGAAGGGCAGAAGAAAGACATGGGAGACACAGAGGGAAAAGTGAAAAAGGGCAAAAAACTGTGACACCAAGTATAAACTACCCAGTAAACGAATGGGATGATATAAATTTATCAGTTATTATTATGCTGTGTCCTACCCCTAAATTTATTTACCTTTTAGTCAAAGAGTCTCTGAGAAATCCCTAATTTTGTTTGCAATTAGGAACTAGGCTGAAGTGTTCGTTCTAAACCACCACAACCATAAAATGCTGTGTAGCTGCAACACACGAATGACAGAATCACAGAACTTAAGAGGTTGTAATGCACCTCCAGAGATCATCAAATCCAACCTCCCTGCCAAAGTAGGATCCCCCAAGGTGGTCCACACAGGAATGCATCCAGGTGGGTTTGGAAAGGCTCCAGAGGAGGAGACTTCACAACCTCTCTGGGCAGCCTGCTCCAGGGCTCTGGCACACTCTAAAGAAGTTTTTCCTCATGGTGAGCTGAAACCTTCTCTGTTCCAGTTTGTAGCTGTTGCTCCTTGTCTTCTTGCTGCTGACCACTGAAAAGAGCTTGGTCCCCTCCACTTGACACCCACCCCTCAGATATTTATAAACATTGCTCAGATACCCTCTCAGCCTTCTCTTCTCCAGACTAAACAACCCCAGGGCTCTCTGTCTCCCTCCGCAGGGGACATGCTGAAGTCCCCAACTCATCCTCATGGCTCTCCGCTGAACTCTCTCCAGGCGTTCCCTTTCTCTGCTAGACTGGGGAGCCCAAAACCGGACACAGTATTGGAGGTGTGGTCTCAAGCAGGGCAGAGTAGAGGGGGAGAAGAACTTCCCTAGACCTGCTGGACACAATTTTCTTGATGCATCCCAGGATGTCATTTGCTCTCTTGGCCACAAGGGCACATTGCTGGCCCATGCAGAACTCGCTGTCCACCAGACTCCAAGGTCTTTCTCCACAGAGCTGCTTTACAGCAGGGCAGCCCCCAGGAAGACTTCCTGTCAGTATCACAGAATGCCGGGTTGAGAGGAACCCCAAGGATCATCTGGTCCAACCTTTCTAGGTGATAGTTTAGTTTAAATGAGCTGGTCCAGCACCCTGCCAAGCTCACCGATGTTGGGGAATCCACTCCTTCTCTTGAGAGATTCTTCCAATGTCTAACTGTACTCATTATGGAAACTTTTCTTCTGGATTCTAATGGGAATCTCTCCAGTAGTAACTTCTATCCATTACCCCATGCCTTTTCCACGTGAAGCAGAACCTTTCAGCACAACCACTGGTGGCAATCTTTTGCCAGAATACTCCTGCCAGTTAGAAATCATGTTTTGTTATATCCCTGACCAACAGAGTTGCTCTGGCAAATTATCTAGAGTGGGCTACCCCGAGTTCTTTACATCCAGTCGTGTCTCATTCAGTGTCTAAGGCAGAAGTAGGAAGACAATGTGTCCTGGGTGAGAAGGAGGAATCTGCTTCACAATAAATGAGATGTTATTGGTAGTGGTGAACAGAGTTAAATCCACTTGGCAGCCAATCACAAGTGGTGTGCCCCAGGGCTCACTTTTGGGGCAGTTCTCTTTAATATCTTTATCAATAATCTCAATGAGAGGTTTCAGTGCTCCCTCAGTAAGTTTGCAGATGACACCAAATTGGATGGGAGTGTTAATGTGCTTGAGGGTAGAAAGGCTCTGCAGAGGGATTGATGGGCTGAGGGTAGTTGTGTGAGGCTTAACAAAGCCAAGTGCTGAGTCCTCCACTTGGGTCACAACAATCCCATGCAGTGCTACAGGCCTGAGGCAGAGAGACTGGAAAGCAGTCCAGTAGAAAAGGACACAGTTAACAGCCATCTGAATGGGAGCCAGCAGTGTGTTTAGGTGGCCAAGAGGACCAGCAGGAGTAGAGAAGTGCCTCGCCTACCCCTGGTGAGACTGCACCTGAAATACTGTGTTCAGTTTTGGATCCCTTGCTACAAGAAAGACATTGAGATGCTGAAGCATGTCCAGAGAAAGGTAATGAAGCTGCTGAAGGGTCTGGAGAAAAGTCTTATGAGCTGGGGTTGTTTAGTCTGGAGAAGAGGAGGCTGTGGGAGACCTCATTGCTCTCTACAACTATTTGAAAGGAGGCTGGAGTGAGGTGGGGATCCTATTTTTCCTCCCTAGCATCAAGTGATAGAATGAGAGGAAATGGCCTCAAGTTGCATCAGGGGAGGTTTAGACTGGATATTAGGGAAAAATTCTTTCCTCAAAAGGTGCTCAGGCACTGGAACAGGCTGCCCAGGGAGGTGGTGGAGTCACCATCCATGGAGGTGTTCAAAAAACTTGTAGATATGGCACTCTGAAACACACTTTAACGGCCATGGTGGTGTTAGGTTAACAGTTGGACCTGATGATCCAGGAGGTTTTTTCCCAGCTGAAATAGTTCCACGGCTTTAAGAAAAGTTTTCCTTGCTCAGGAAATTTGCTTTGCAATTTTGCTTGACTTGTGGTTGCATAGGAAGCAGTTAGCTATCCCAAAGGAAGAATGCAGCGATTACTGACTACTTCCTAAGGACCATTTCTTGGAGTAGCTTCACTAAATGCATTGTTTTTGAGGGCTTGTACATTTGCTGACACAAGAGTGCACTTATGTTCTCATATGGTAAACAGTGAGCTCAGAACTTGAGGGTGATGAAAAATAAAAGCCACAAAAATGCTGAAGGGAATGGAACATCTCCCTTATGAGGAGAGTCTGAGGGAGCTGGGGTTCTTAGTTTGGAGAGGAGGAGACTGAGACCTCAAAGATCATCCAGTTCCAACCCCCCATCATAGGCAGGAACACCTCCCACTAGAACATGTTGCTCAAGGCCTCACCCAACCTGGCCTCAAACACCTTCAGGGAGGGAGCATTCACAACCTCCCTGGGCAACCTGTGCCAGTGTCTCACCACCATTGCTGTAAAGAACTTCTTCCTAACATCCAGTCTAAATCTTCCCTCTGACAGTTTAAACCCATTGCCCCTTGTCCTGTCATTGCAGGACCTTGTCAATAATCCCTCCCCAGCCTTCCTGTAGGTCCCCTTCAGATATTGGAAGGCTACTATAAGGTCACCTGGAAGCTTTCTCTTCTCCAGGTTGCAGAGCCCCAACTCTCTCAGCCTGTCCTCCATAGCAGAGCTGCTGCAGCCCTCTGAGAGCTCTTTGTGGCCCTCCTCTGGACTCACTCCAACAGTTCCATGTCCTTCTTGTGTTGGTGGCTCCAGAACTGCACACAGTACTCCAGGTGGGGTCTGACGAGAGCAGAGTAAAGTGGCAGAATCCCCTCCCTTGCCCTGCTGGCCACGCTGCTCTTGATTAGGGAATGGTTCTGTTATACTGTCAGAATCAAACACATACAGACACTGCTATGTCATCTTTTATTTAGGTGATTTAATTGAAAGAATTGAGCCATCCTGATTGCTCCACCCAGGTAACTGATAATGAGAATGATGTTACCTGACGTCACCTGTAATTGCAAACTACAAATAGGTTCTTTATTAAGTAGTTATTAATGAGAAGATTACATAGATGTTGCAGAGCTAAAGGAAGGATGGCTGGATGTTAGAAGTCCAGTATGTGCGTGCAGGCAGCAAAGCACAAGGTCTGTATGCTGTGAGGCAACTGACATGAACTACTTAGTGCCTTGGGTTAGCATTAGCACTGACGATCACAAAACTTTCTTCTGTCTTACTTTCTAGAGAATTCTGTTATCTAAGGGGGTTTTTGAGATTTTTTTTTTCTCCTTGCATTGATAAACCTGAAACTAAGAGAGACTTGATCTCTCCCTCCACTACAGGTCATGCCAAAGACCATGAATTACCTTAACTGTCTTTTGTTCTGAGTGTCACCTCAGAACTGCCTGTGAGTACCTGGTTGTAACTCTATACAGCCATATTTATTGTTTATTGCCAAGTTAAACAAAACATAAAAAAAAGAAATAAATTTGTCTTCCAGGATGCCTGTCTCCTAACAAATGATTTAGAAGAACTCTTGGATTTAAAATCAGGCATATGTTCAGCTGCCAGCCCAAAGTGAGACTTTTTATCTCCCTTCTGACAAAACAATGTCTGTCTTCTCTGTCACAAAATCACAGAACCTTAGATGTTGGAAGGGATCTCCAGAGAACAAGTCCAACTCCCCTGCCAACTCAGGATACACACAGGAATGTATCCAGGTGAGTTTGGAAAGTCTCCAGAGAAGGAGACTTTTCCACAACCTCTGGGCAGCCTATTCCAGGGCTCTGTCACAATCATTCTAAAGAAGTTTCTCCTCACGTTGAGCTGAAACCTTCTCTGTTCCAGTTTGTATCCATTGCTCATTGATTTACTGCTGTGCACCACCAAAAAGAGCTTGGCCCCTTCCACTTGATATCCACCCCTCAGATATTTATAGACATTGCTCAGATCCCCTCCCAGCCTTCTCTTCTCCAGACTAAACATCTCCAGGGCTCTCAGTCTCTCTCCACAGGGAAGATGCTCAAGTCCCCCAGTCATTTTTGTGGCTCTCCACTGGACTCTATCCAGCAGGTCCCTGTCTCTCCTGAACTGGGGAGCTCAAAACTGCACACAGTATTCCAGACGTGGTCTCACTAGAGCAGAGTAGAGGGGGAAAAGAACCTCTCTAGACCTGCTGGACACACTTTTCTTGATGCACCAAGATGTCAAGTCAGCTAATTTTCTGACTTTCTCATCCAAACCCCAAACAGATCTGGAGATACAGAAAGTGCTGGAGATACAGAGACAGCATTTTCTCACTCACCAGTAACTCTACTATCTTCAGAAGGCAGAGGATGAAACAGGACTTTAGCACTTAAACAGATCAAGGCCAGGAGTGAACAAACCTGATTTCCTCTATGACTCGTGGTTAAGCCTGGTCCCACCAGCTCTGCCAAGATTACTTTAGTATTTGTTTTTTAAAGTAAATCACACAGCTTTCTGACAATATCAGTAATAAAATCATTGAATCAGTCAGGTTTGGAAGAGACCACAAGGATCACCCAGTTCCAACCCCCCTGCCATGAGCAGGGGCACCTCACACTAGATCAGGCTGTCTACAGCCCTATCCACCCTTGCCTTAAACATCTCTATGGATGAGGCTTCCATGATCTCCCTGGGCAACCCCTTCCAGGGTCTCACCACCCTCATGGTGAAGAACTTCTTCCTAACATCCTGTGATGGTTCAGGAGTTCCCCCCCCCGCCCCCCCTCCCCCCTTTGTAAAATGACTCAGACTAGAACTCAGTGGGCTGGAAGTTAAGGACTGAAGCTCTATTTACAGCTCAGCACAATGTACAAGCAGAGATATACACTACAGACAGAGTATTTACAGAAATATACAAGTAAAAGGTAATACAGAAACACAACTCCCCTCCCAGAAATCAGAGACCCCAGGAGGGGCTCCCAACCACCCTTCCACCTTCTCCCCACCCCTGTACCTTACTCCAAGGTTTGCCCATGCACAAGGTGAGCTTGGAGGATTGGCCAGGGGGAGTTATAAGGAAAGTGATTAGTGAAGATTAAATCGGCAAAGAGGAGCCAGAAGCTGCTAGACCACCTGAGACCCTGTGCCCCCAGAGAGAGACAGACCCAGACTGACTTATCTAAGTTTTGGTTTCTTTTCCCAAACATCCCAGCAAGCCTGTGAGTAAAATAGACATCACCATGTTTTCCTTTCACAGCCTATAGTGTAATTTTCTCTATTAAAATATTCCAATTAGCCTCAAAGCAGCACATGTCCAGTCTGAATCTATCCATTTCTAGCTTTGTTCCATTCCCCCCAGTGCTATCACTACCTGACATCCTAAAAAGTCCCTCCCCAGCTTTCTTGCAGGCTCCCTCAAGATACCAAAAGGCTAATAAATGGCACGCTAATGTGCTAAAGTGCTCTGACAAAAATTCAACAGAAATATAACCCACTTATATTCTTCAAACCACACTGTCTCATTCAGGAGTTGAGTAGGTAGAACAGCACAAAGCCCTGAAAAAGAAGCATGAAATGTAGAATTTCTACCAAGCAAATTTGCAAACTTGCAGTTCTTAGCATCGATTCTTTGAAATCACATTTCATACTCAAGCATTAGTAATAAATGGGATTATGATACACAACAGATAATTTAACTGAAACATTAAAGAGACTGCAGTATACTCAGAGGAGCAGAGCTAAGACTAGCCAGGTGTTGCTCTGATCATATAAAGTCCTAATTTTATGAAGGGTTGACTTTTGAAATCAAGTTTCAAGACAGGGAGGTATGCGAAGTTTGGAAGAGGACTGGCAAACACTAAAACCCAAGAACATTCATTTTCCATTCAAAATTTACTCCTACAGGCAGGAAATGGATAAGAACTCTGAATTCCAAAGCAGCACAAATCAATTTACTAGGAAGATCATATTTGCACAATAACCCTACAGTCCATTACCAATGCTAAAGCCAATATTTAAATAGAACATCCTATCTGCAGGTTTTTTAATCTCTCAGTATGTTCCTTCACACACATACAGGCAGACCTATGACTCTGCTTCAAGCACCACATCACATCTTACAGAGCCTAACAATTACTTATTCAAGTCTGCAATACAAGCAAAGAGGCCTTCAGTGTCTCTCATTTCTTCCTCAGATGTAATTCTCAGCACCGAGTAGTTCCCTCTGCTGTACTTTTGATTAACCTTATTCCATTGTGCTGGTAAAAGCTTTGAGAATACAAATCAAAGCACAATATTCCCCCAAGGCACACAAATAACTCCCAAGAAGGACTAAGAAAGCCACAACTGTAAAGGAATGTTAATTTCAGTGAGACTAGACTCCTCACTAAGTACATTAAACATAAGCCCATTAACTTTGATATGGATTGTTCTTCCTTTCATCAAGGGCTGAACATGGTATGCTGGAATTTACCTGGTCAAAATTCAGTCCTAACACAGCCTTTACTGTCTGCTTCCCAAATAAATAAGTCTAAAACCACTTTGATTTCAAATAACTGTAACAAATACTTTTGGAGACATAGACTAACACAGACCCCTGTTACCTTCTCTAGAAATCTCTGAAATCCCTAGTGAAAGAGGGTCTCACTGTGTGATCTGCACACTTAGAGCTGCCCACTTCCTTTACAGAGGAAGGATTAGTCTTCAGAAAATAACCCCATGAAGGTGAATTCCCATTCCTAGGAAACCCCTTTAGTTCAATGGGTTCTGTTCAAGAGCCTCTGAGATACCATGACAGACTGGAAAGCAATTCTGTGGAGAAAGACCTTGGAGTGCTGGCAAGCTCTGTATGTGTCCTTGTGGTCAAGATAGCCAATGGTATCCTGAGGTGCATCAAGAAAGTATGTCCAACAGGTCTAGGGAGGTTCTTCTCCCCCTCTACTCTGCCCTGCTGAGACCACAACTGGAATACTGTACCCAGTTTTAGGCTCCCCAGTTCAAGAGAGACAGGGACCTGCTGGAGAGAGTCCAGCAGAGAGCCACAAGGATGATCTGGGGACTTGAGCATCTCCCCTATGGAGAGAGACTGAGAGCCCTGGGGTGGTTTACTTTGGAGAAGACTGAGAAGATCTGATCAACGTGTCCAAATATCTGAAGGGCTGGTGTCAAGTGGTCAAGCTCTTTTCAGTGGTCAGTAACAATAAGCCAAGGAGCAACATTACAAACTGGAACAGAGAAGGTTTCACCTCAATATGAGGAGAAACTTCCTTAGAGTGAGGGTGACAGAGCCCTGGAACAGGCTGCCCAGAGAGGTTGTGGAATCTCCTTCTGGAGATTCCCACCTGGATGCATTCCTGTGGGGACTAACCTAGGGGATCCTGCCTTGGTAGGGAGGTTGGACTGGGTGATCTCCGGAGGTCACTTCCAACCTCTAAGCTTCTGTGGTTCTGTGACTGCTTGAGTCTGAATGGGCCCAATTCTACTGACTTCTTTTTTGAAATAATTGAAATTATTCCCTCAATTTAATTGTTGAGGTGCTTGAACATGCCCAGAGAAGTGCAACAAGGCTGGTGTACTGGTTCTGGGTATCACTTGCCCTCCCCCAACTCTGCAAGGATTCACCCAGGCTAAACTCAGCCTGCTGGAAGTTAAAGAATGAAGCTTTATATTCACAGCTTAGCACAATTTACAGGCATATATATGCTACATGTTACAAATATTTACAACTATATACAAGTTAAAAGTAATACAGAAATACAAGAGCCCTCCCAGCAGAGTGCCTAGGAAGGGTTCTCAACCACTCCTCCACCTTTTTTCCATCCTCTCCCTTATCTCAGAATTTCTCTTACATGCAGGGTGATCTGGAAAGGTCAGAAGGGGTGTTAGAAACAGAATGATCAGTTGGAAAATGTGCAGGGTCAGGTAGAAGAGTTAATATGGCAAAAGTCAGGCAGAGACTGACTTAACTTTACTTGTGTCCTTGTTTTTGCATGTCTCAGCAGAACGAATAGGTACTATAGACATCACCTTATTTTCTTTTCACAGCCAATAATCTAATTTTTATAATTAAAATATTCAGTTTAGCCTCGAGCCAGCACAGCTGGTGAGGGGGTTGGAGCACAGCCCTACCAAGAGAGGCTGAGGGGGCTGGGGTTGGTTTGCCTGGACAAGAGGAGGTTCAGGGGAGACCTTATTGCTCGCTACAACTACCTGAAGGGAGGTTGTAGCCAGGTGGGGTTGTTCTCTTCTGCTAGGCAATCACTGACAGAACAAGAGGACAAAGCCACAAGCTATGCCAGGGCAGGTTTTGGCTGGATGTTAGGAAGAAGTTCTTCAAAACAAGAGTGATTGGCTTTGGAATGGGCTGCTTGGGGAGGTGGGGGAGTCCCTGTCCCTGGAGGTGTTTAAAAGGAAGCTGGATGAGACACTTAGTGCCATGATTTAGTTAACTAGAAGGTGTTAGGTGTTATGTTGTACTGGATGATCTCAAAGGTCTTTTCCAACCTGGTTAATTCTGTGATTCTGTGAAATGAAAGTTAAATACGTGCTGTGCGTGAAGGAACAGGTCAAGCTTTAGGCCTGGTAAACTTTTGGCTTCTTTAACTACTAGAAGGGGAGCACAAATCTGATACAGAATGGCATTTCATCAAAGACAAAGCACTGACAATCATCCCTTTCTAGAGAAAGGAAAAAGAAGTTTACACTCAAGTAAACATGAGTTTATAGCCACGGCACCTACTATCTGCAGATTATCCTATAAACATAGTCTTAAAAATGAGTTCTTTCACTTACAGCTTATGGTGATGCCAAGTTCCACATTATGCTTCTTTGGTAGTTTCACATGAAATGTTCCACTGCTTGGTATCACTGATTCTATAAAAAATAGTATTCGATGTGTTAGATAATTTATAAGGCAGAGTGATCCCCAGTGCAAGAATCCACACATATAAATTGATGAAATCACATCAGCATCACAAGGCAGGGATAAAACAGGCTCTGCAGTGAAGGAAGCAGGACGCAGGAAGTGTGATTTATACCTCTGTTGGTATTTTCATAGTAACTCAATTTTATCTTTTTTTTTGTTAAGATTTAACAAAATTTATGGAGATTGCAGAGGCTGGCAGCCAGCTGAGACTGCAGGTTTTCAGCTGGCATGCAAGTTCTGTGAGCACAGGTGAAATTTTCAGTGCTGGCAAATTTTATTAAAAGGACAGCAGACCAAGTCTTATGGGTTTCAAGTTTTTGTTGCTGTAGCTCTAAAACATTTTTTTGAATGTCTGCTAAGGTAACTACCATAGGTCTTATATCTATAGGGAAGAAAAGGAATCAAAACACCCCTAAGGGCCAAGCAGCTGGAGTTGACTGAGGCAAACCCTGCAGCACTGTGTGTGAAACCTGACGGCATCACTGTATGGGTCACAACCTGAAAAAGAGTGACTGAAATCACAGTGGTGAGAACATATAAACATACATGTGGCAGAGGAATCTAACCATGAGCAAGTCAAGAGGAGGCCACGAAGATGCTCAGAGGGCTGGAGCATCTCTCCTATGAGGACAGGCTACGAGAGCTGGAGCTTTTCAATCTGGAGAAGAGAAGGCTTCGAGGACATCTTGGAGTAGTCTTCCAGTATCTGAAGGGGGCCTTCAGGAGGGCTGGGACTATTTACAAGGTCTTGTAATGACAGGATGAGGAGTAATGGGTTTAAATTGGCAGAGGGTAGATTTAAACTGGATGTTAGGAAGAAGTTCTTTACAGTGGGAGTGGTGAGACACTGGCACAGGTTTCTCAGAGAGGTTGTGGCTGTTCCCTCCCTGGAGGTGTTCAAGCCCAGGTTGGATGAGGTCTTGAGTGACCTGTTCTAGTGGAAGTTGTCCCTGCCTATGGTGGGCGGTTGGAACTAGATGATCTTTGAGGTCCCTTCCAACCTAAACTGTTCTGTGATTCTACGATTCTATGTGCCTGCCATCATGGAGCAAATGGGAAGAGTACAAACAAGACTGGAGGTTGAAATATCTGTGACTTCAGGTGTATTTATGTAACTTTCTTATTCTTTCACATTTCATTTCCTATGTCTAGCAACGTACACACCATTCTTTTAAAACATTACACTAGATGGGTACATACTAAAAGATTATACAGAATCACTCGAGAAACTTCCAGCCTGCTTTTGACCTCGTGCTTTATAATACCAGTAACAACAATCTCACTGTGCAGAATGCAGCACAACTGACATGGTCATGACTTCAGCAAAGCTATCATCAGATGAACACAGAGGCCTTTAAAGTTTTTACTATCTACACAATGGGGCAGTATCTATATGTAATGTGTACTTCTTTGGCTTGCATAACTTGTGGTTTTACAGGTGTGTTCTGTATGTTTAAACACATTAGAGAAGAAATTAATCAGAAAGAATAAAGACTCACCAGTAACAGTCACAATGATTTTTCTTGCTTTGATTACATTTCTGTTATTTTAATGAGATTTTTGGTTTGAGATGCTGCAAGTATTTCAGGGTTTTCTGCTTACCCACTCTTTTATAATACTGTTTTGTCTAGTGTGCCTTTTCATTAGCTGACCTCTAAAGGACTTGTCCCTGCTCAGCAGAGTATTTCTGTCTCAGGGCAGGAAAACATTTGGAAATAACTCAGAGGGACTGTCACCAGATCTTACTACAGGACTTGTCATTTCTGAAGCAGGCTGAAGGGAAACAGGAGAAAAAGGCACACATTTCAAATAGGCTGCTTGAAAACTTGTGTATGTGAGAAGCAAGCCTCCACACGCCTTACATTCACAATGTACTTGGGATTTATTCCTTGACTTCTGTGTAAGACAGAACAACAGTACATTCATACCTGCAACATCAAATTCTATTTCCAGAGTGACCTTGCTGGTGACGGAGGAGTCTCTGAGCAGCTGATTGGCCTCATCAAACGTGCTGTCTTCTGTTGGGATACCGTTTATTGCCACTATTCTGTCTCCTATTTGCAGCACTCCGCACCTTGGTACGCAACGACACAATACAATCATCAGATGTGCACATTACCAGAACCAGCAAGATCAAATACATTCAGCTTCACCTTGAAGAGGTGCGGCACAGCAGCTCAACAGTCTACTCAGGCACAGACTGGGACACAAGTTGTTGCTGTCTCTTTGCACCAAGACACTACCAAGCACTCCCAGCATGTGTTGTGCTTTCTGAGTGGTAGGACTGGGAAAGAGTGGCACCGTCTTCACATCTCCACCCCACCCATGGGTATGACCTCTGCCTCTCAGCCTGGGCTACACGTGTTGTAACCCTTCAGTGGCAGCTGGCACTTGTCTATGTAACTATTATTGTTCACATGCCATAGTTAAAGACATACATACAATAAAAATGCATTTGAAATACTGCAGCAAAACCATTAGTAAGTCAAAACTCTGGCATTCCCCAAGAAAGGTCTGGTTCTGTACCAAAACTAAACAGACAGAAGCTAGTACTTGTCTGTGCAACTGTTACTGTTCTCATGCCATAGTTAAAGACACACATACAATAAAAATGCACTTGAAATGCTGCAGTGAAACCATTAGTAAGTCAGAAGTCTGGTATTCCCTAAAATTTGGTTCTGTACCAAACCTGAACAGGCTTGGATATGGCCTCCCTACCCACAGCATGCTGAATTGTTGCTATTTTGACTTCAGTCATGTTTCTGATTTATTTTTGTTTTTCTCTTTTGCATGAATACAGTCTCCCGCTGGAGGACTCTGGATGATAGAAACACTGCTGCTTGTCATTCTTCTTACAGTTGATCAAGCATATGAAATATCATTGTCAGGACAGACAGTTTATTACTTGCCACACTCCCATCGAGCAAGGCCCTGCAATTTATCATAAATCAAAAGCAAGAAGCCCAAAGCACCCTGAGGAATGCTCATTGAAATGTACTTAGCAGTCAGCTTTAAGAACCTCACCTTTCCGCCGGGCTGTCAGCCTCGATATAGGAAATGAGAGGTGGAGAAGACAAGGTCTCAGTAGCAAACACGCTACCCTGGAGCTGTATCCCAAACCCTACTATGGGGTCAGCTGTCAGCACTACTTCTGTGGTTTCTGTGTGGACGACCTGCCCAGCCAAACCAACAGTGCTAGAGGCTAACGACACTACAAAACAGAGCAGAGCAGGAGGGAAGACAGTCACACACACAGCAGAAATTGCCCTGCTCTTTCAGAACACTGATCTGTACGACAAACCTAGTCAATGAAACATCTCTTTTAAAGCCAGTTTAGGCTGAAGTTTCTAAATCAATTACAAACAGTTATGGTATAGAAGAGAACAGAAAACATCTGTTTGTACGTGAGAATGCAAAAAAGACAGTTCTTGCGCTGAGTAAAATAGATGTATTTGACACAGAACCACAGAATTACAGAAACATGCAGGTTGGCAAAGCCCCTCAGGATCACCAAGTCCAACCTAGAACCCTACTCTACAAGATTCACCTTAAACCATATCCCCAAGCACCAGATCCAAATGACCCTTAAACACATCCAGGGTTGGTGACTCAACCACCTCCCTGGGCAGCTCGTTCCAGTGCCTGACCACAAAAATTTTTTTTGCCTCTCCATGAAATTTTTTTTCCTAATGTCCAAAATAACATAACACCCCCACCCCAAGAGTCTCAAGACATCCTGGACAAGAGCTAAGGGAGCTGGAGGTGCCAGTTGTCACGCAGGGTGATTCCCACAAGCTCTTCTGAAGACAATGCAACATTTTGAACACAACGCATCGTCTCGCAGCAATGCATTGTTGCTAGCAACAAAGCACAGGGCCCAAGCTCTCTTGCAAGAAGTAAGGATGCCTTCCTCTTGCACATGTTTATTACTCATCAGCAATTTGTCAGGACAAGTTGAACAAACTCCTGTGTTTCAGCAAGCAGTGTATCTCCAGAGGTCATGCGGAAAAAAAATGTTTTGGGGTCTCTTGAAGGCACTGGGGGAACCTTTCTGTGTGAAACACAGGAGACTATTTCTGTACTCCTGATTTTACTCCCTGTGTTTTCACTTTTGTTCTGAACAGGTTGCATTACAGCAGAAATCAACAGAAGAACAACATTGAACATTGATATAATTACCTATGGAAGGTAAAGCCTGCACCTTTGGTTCTCTGATCTCTGCTTAAATGGATATTATGCCATTATGTGAATTCTCCCCAGTGACAAAGTGCTGCTTTTCATTATGCCACACAAAGAAAGCCAGAGGTTTTCATTCCTGTTCAGACCACTAAAGTAAGGACAATCCTCCAATGCCGAGCATCATGAATGGTTTTGTGTTATGAATGCATCCCATTACCTCTAATTTCCTTCAAGACCCATACCTGCCTTCACCAGCTACAAAGAATCTGATAAAAATTCAAGGTTTAGCGGAGGGCTGCTTTAGTTTGTGGTTTATGTGAGAGATTGTTTAACTGTGGAATTTTTCTTTCTTAGACATGAGGAAAAAAATAATTGCTGTTTTTACATTATAGAGAATATTAGCACAGCTGTGTACAAGGATGTCAGAAGTTGTATGAGTGTTTCCTGTTCATGGGGGCTTGAAGCATTAGACCTTTGCTCTGAATTAGTATAAAATCGCAGCTGACAATGACAGTTCTGTTCCAAACTTTTGCTTGCGCAAAACCTCTCGGGTTTCTGTTTGTTCCCAGAAAAGCTCCTTTCAACTCTGAAACTGTCTTTTCTAAATGACTGTCAATTCTCACTCATATCTTGCTTTCATTTTCTTTTGTAAGTACTGTGTATTATTTCAGTTACTCAATAGCTTCCTTCTTACTGTTCCTTTTATCTGCACTTCAGAACCCAAATGTAAATACTAATAATCTGTTCTTAGAAATGGTCATCAAATTTAGTATTTACTGCATGTTTAGTATTTACTGCATGTTTCTCCAGCCCTCAGCATTGCAAAGGCTAAATCAAATAAATTCAGAGTTAATATAATAGCAGATCCCCTAATGCACTTCTAGAAATGTCCAAATTTGGGTCATCCAAGCTCATAAAAGCTCATTTTTTCCCTATCTTTAAGGTCATGCAAAATTACTCATTAGCTGTGCCTTTGCTGTCCATCACTTCTGTGTCCACTCCCCCTGTGCAGCAGACATCTAGACAATTCTCTTAACTTTCTTATTCTTTTCCCAATGTCTTGTCTGGAACCTAAAAGTCTCACAACATTTATTTCAGTTTTTAAGACAGCTAAGGTTTTAATTCCCGTTGGGAAATTATGTTACTGTTTGTGGGATTTAAAACTCATCCTGGTAAATATTTTGACATCACAGACACTTAAAAGTGACAACCAGGAACTCCTCCCATTCCTCAAGGAAACAGAACAGAAACAGGAACAAAACAAAACAAAACAAAATGCAGAGACGAAAATACTCTCTCCAAATCAGTAGGTCGAGGGAGGGGATTTTCCCCCTCTACTTCATTCTGGTGAGACCCCACCTGAGTACTGAGTCCAGTTCTGGAGCCAATATTACAGGAAAGACCTGGAGGTACTGGAGCATGTCTAGAGAAGGGCCATGAGGATGACCAGAGGGCTGGAGTTCTGCTATGAGGACAGGTTGAGAGAGTTGGGGTGGTTCAGTCTGGAGAGAAGGCTTCCAGGAGACCTTATTGTGACTTTCCAGTACGTGAAGGGGCCAACAAGAAAGCTGTGCAGGGACCTTTTAGGATGTCAGGTAGTGATAGGACTGAGGGGAATGGAGCAAAACTAGAAGTGGGTAGATTCAGACTGGATGTTAGGAAGAAGTTCTTCAGCATGAGGGTGGTGAGACAGTGGTACAGGTTGCACAGGAACATGGTGTTAGAAGCCCCATCCCTGGAGGTTTTCAGGGCCGGGCTGGATGGGGCTGTGGGCAATCTGACCTAGTGTGGGTGTCCCTGCCCATGGCAGGGGGGTTGGAGCTAGATGATCCTTGAGGTCTCTTTCAGCCCTGACAATTCTATGATTCTATGTGACAGCAGCAATCTGCTAAGCCTCTGTAAAATGCTATAGGTACCCAAACCCATGACTTAGAGCATGTTTGGGTCTGCAGCTCAACGATAGCTGAGTTGGATTGCAGCAGGAATACTGATTACTTTTTTTTTTTTTTTTTTTCTAATTGCTTGATGGATTTGAAGCAACCTTATTAATTTTAGAAGGGAGCATGGAAATACTTACAGTTTCAGTGATCCCTAATTGCTACTGTTAGGGGCACATCTTAGCATACTTGCATCGCTTTTTGTCCTGGGGACTGCAGTTATGTGAAAAAAATAATAATATTGAATTTGAAGATTATGTACTCCCTAATTTTATTCCTGCAGCCATATGAGAAGTAAAGTAAAATGTATTTATGCATAGGGTTTATCACACTTGCACTCTCCTGCTTTGATCCTTGAGAAAATATAAAATGTTCATTACTAGGTCCTGCTAGCAGCTAACTTGGATATGCTGAGAAAACAGCACCCAGGCACATCCAAGGTCATCTCTAATTTCTACCAGATATGCAGCCCTAGTAAATATCTGGCAAACTGGTATAAAATTATGTCTCTTTTCAAGCACTAATATGAACATAGTGCAAAATACTTCAAGACTTAAACTTTATTTGAATACTAAATGAAGTGATTCCACAATTAATATGGTAGAGGTTAAAACAAACAAATGAAAAGCAGAAGAATAACAATAGAAAACAAGTGGCATAAATAAAGCAGGGCAAACCTTTCATTTTTTACAGCCATGTGTTGGGAAAGATCTGTGTGGTCTGGTGAAGAGAAGACTTAGGATCTAGTCAGTGTTTAGAAATAGATGAGGGCTGGGGGTCAAGGAGGGGACAAACTCTGCTCACTTGTACCAGGGGATAGGACAAGGGGATGTAAACTACAGCACAGGAGGTTCTACCTCAACATGAGGAAGACACTCATTTACTGTAAGGGTGACAGAGCACTGGAAGAGGCTGCCCAGAGAGGCTGTAGAGTCTCCTTCTCTGGAGACTTTCAAGACCCATCTGGAGGTCCCTTCCAAGCCCTAACATCCTGTGATCCTGTGAACTAATGCAATGATTGTAAAATCATGACTAAAAGTCTTGTAACTCTCTGTACCACCACACTTCATCAACGTGAATTTTTGCATGATCGCATTTACGTTATGCAGGGTTTCCTAACTATACTTTGCAGTGAAAAATTTCATAACATCCTTCACCAATACATCCTTTTCACAGAATCACGTCATCACATTCAGGCTGGAAAAGATCCCCAGGGTCACCAAGTCCAGTGCATGTCCCTACTCTACAAGGTTCACTCTCAACCATATCCCCAAGCACCACAGCCAAACAGCTTTCAAACACATCTAGGGTTGGTGACTCAGCCACCTCCTTGGGCAGCCCATTCCAGTGCCTGACCACTCTTTCCACAAAAATATGTTTCCTAATGTCCAGTCTAAACCTATCCAGTGGCAGTTTAAGGTCATTCCCTCTTGTTCTATCACTAATGACCTGTGAGAAGAGACCAGCACCAAACTCCTTTCAGGTAGCTGTAAGACAGCCATGAGGTTTCCCCTCAGCCTCCTCTTTTTCAAACTAACTTCCCAAATGACATCCTAAAATATTGATTAAAAATTACAGTAATAAAACCCTAAAATGATCCAACTGGTTTAAAGGGGAAAAAAAAAATCTCGTTAGAATTACAAAAGTGTGCTACTCCTTCTCTGTGAAAAGGACAGCAGTGAATGCTCCCTGGTTCTCCTGAGTCTCCCAGAAAGGGAGAGGAGAAAGGTTTTCCAAGCCCTGTCATCCAACAGGGTTGCCCTTTCCAACATCCCTGCCAACGGATGTTGGAAGGGTACAGGTGCAGTCATCTGCTATCATGGTCATTTGTAATACATTCAGTCCGGTGTATGTCCCCTCATTTAGCTGTTGCTGAAGTCACTTGTGTGGGTGTAAGTCTAACAAGAGGAATAGAGAACTCTGCATGGGCCACAAAGCAAGCTGACAGAAAGGGCAAGCAAGCCTGGCTGGCTGGCTAGCCAGCCTCTTCAAAGCCAGCTGTGATGCAGGGTTGCTGATGCAATCACTACTTGGAGTGAGGCACAGGCTCATGCAGTATTGGGGCAGTCCCATGCACTTTGTAATGCTCTCTATCCAGACCTCACAACGCAACTGCAGAATAAACCACCCCACAACAAATCCTCACCCGAATTCCTCCCAGCTAGAGATTTGTTTGATCAGAGCAGTTTGTCATCCTCAGGGCCGTCTGACTTGAGGAATCTTTCAGGTGGGCTTATGTAACTGTCCCACTTAAATCATGTGCCCTCGATTTGAGCCTTCACAGGATAGCAAATTGCAATGCAAGGCTTCCTTGAAGGAAAAATAACTGAAAAATGTAAAAACAGAAGTAACAGCTCCAGGATCCATAACAGGCTTAGCTTTCAGGATTACCAGTTCTTTGTTGGATGGGGCAGCTGTAATGTAGCACGCTCAAGAACTACTTTTTGCATCCAGCATTATTACACAGGATCACAGGATGTTAGGGCTTGGAAGAGATCTCCACAGGTCATCGAGTCCAACACCCCTGCCACACTAGGACCATCTTAGAATCTAGTGTGGGTCACACAGGAACACATCCAGATGGTCCTGGAAGGTCACCAGAGAAGGAGGCTCCACAACCTCTCTGGGTAGCCTGTTCCAGGGCTGTGTTACCCTTACAGTCAAGAGGTTCTTTCTCATACTGAGGTGGAACTTCCTGTGCTGCAGTTTCCATCCATTTCTCCTTGTCCTATCCCAGGGCACAAGTAAGCAGAGGCTGTCCCTTTCTTCTTGACCTCCAGCCCTCATATTTTACTATTCAAGTTGCTTACTATTACCGTAACGTTACTATTGTTTCTCATGTACATGTGAGGACACATAGGAGTTGGACTCCTACTGATACCACAGCAAGAATGGACTCAGTATCTCTCCATGACCCAAAAGAATGGATCAGAATGCAGTAAGTCAGCAGATGAGTTCTGAAAAAGTTATCAGTTTACAAATCAAAAGGTACTTACAGGCAAATGTGATGGAGGAAGTATTTGCTTTGTGAGAGGAGTAAGAACAAGCGAGCCACAAAAAACTGCAAGAAAGCAAAACCTCACATACTCTCTCAAACATTTCCACACAACTCCCCAGTGCCTGGTCTTAGTTGGAGGCTGCTGGTTTGCTCTGATTTTGTTATGGCCATGGGAAATCTTTAATACAGCTTTTACAAGGTGGACCTGTGAGCATTGCTAGCTGGAGCAGATTACTTGCAGAGTAGTTCTCACCTCCCTGTGCTGGAGGAACTGAGCTGCTGAGGATCACACAAAGGTAGACAGGTCAAAAGGAGAGGAGGCACTTAGATGGAGTTCTGGAAAACAACACAATGCTACAGCCATACTCTCTGGCCCAGTGAATACTTAGCAATATGCAAAGTGGAACAGCTTGAAATGTATCCACCCTGGGCTGGGATATTACAGGCTGATGGGAAATCCATGCTTTGAATCCCAGGGAGTGGTCAGAAATAAGGTTGTTAAGACTTCACTTCTATTTCTCACTCCTCCTCACAAAAAATTAGATTACAGTGTAGACAGAAGTATTAAAACGACTTAGGAGGTCATGTGGCAAGATATTCTCCTTCTGTAATGTGTGAATGGTTGGTTGAGCTTAACAGCAATCTGGTTATTGCTATTTGGCTATGAATTCTATTCCCTCATGGAAAAGTGAAGAGTTGAAAAAGGAATCTGAAAATTGCTTCAGTTAGTGTGTAACAAAGTCATTGAATCATAGAATCATATGATGATCATATGGTAAGGTTGGAAGGGACCTCAAAGATCATCCAGCTCCAACCCCCCATCATAGGCAGGAACACCTCCCACTAGACCAGGTTGCTCAAGGCCTCACCCAACCTGGCCTCAAACACCTTCAGGGAGGGAGCATTCACAACCTCCCTGGGCAACCTGTGCCAGTGTCTCACCACCCTCGCTGTAAAGAACTTCTTCCTAACATCTAATCTAAATCTTCCCTCTGCCAGTTTAAGCCCATTGCCCCTTGTCCTGTCATTGCAAGACCTTGTCAATAATCCCTCCCCAGCCTTCCTGTAGGCCCCCTTCAGATATTGGAAGGCTACTCTAAGGTCTCCTGGAAGCCCTCTCTTCTCCAGGCTGCAGAGCCCCAACTCTCTCAGTCTGTCCTCCATAGCAGAGCTGCTGCAGCCCTCTGAGAGCTTTGTGGCCCTCCTCTGGACTCACTCCAACAGTTCCATGTCCTTCTTGTGTTGGTGGCTCCAGAACTGCATACAGGAATTCAGGTAGGGTCTCAAGAGAGCAGAGTAAAGGGGGAGGATCACTCCTCTTGCCCTGCTGGCCACGCTGCTCTTGCTGCAGCCCAGCACAGGGTTGCTGTCTGGGCTGCATGCGCACACTGCAGGCTCATGTTGAGTTTTTCATCACCCCAGCCTCCCAGGTCCTTTTCCTCAGGGCTGCTCTCCAACCATTCACCACCCAGCCTACAGTTGTGCTTAGGATTGCTTCCAGAAGTGTCTGAAGAAACCACTGCTTTATGTATTTCTGAGGAGACAGTTATGCTGCAAGGTCTCTACTCATCTCATTTTAGCATTGGACAAATAGTTCTGCGCTGATGTTTCCCTACATCTACCAGAAACTACAATTGTTCTCTCTTCTGCCTAGTATATATAAACTAAGGTACTTTGTACCTTTTTTTTCTGTATCTTCCCCCTCCTCCACCCATTCACTGCATATTTTGAGCAAATGCTGTTACCACCTACAGGAGCTTTTGAAGTCCTTCTTTTTCATCCTCCGCCTCATCATTGTCCCACGTGGGCTGGTGGAGTAGAGGCTGCGAGGTAATGTCCCCATGTTCAGGGAACTCAGGCTGTATGCACTCATGGAGGTAGGAGAGAAGGATGAAGACACCAAAGCTGCTGTAAGAAATCAAACACTTGGCACACGGCACTCAGCCATCACAGAAGAGTGCAGCACATGCCTGTAACTCATCAAGGAATCAAACAACGCGCACGATGCACAGGAATGGTTTGTGCACTTCCAACAACAGAGACATTACACCACGTAAGTGGCCCTGGGTAAAAGTAGAGCCAGCATGTCATGAAAATACCTGCTGGAAGTTAACAAAGATACTGTAGGACATTCGTAGTACACAACTTATACTAGGCAAAACATGTTAAATTTCCCACCGTGAACCAGCACAGGTCGATGTCTAGATACACTGATTTTAGAAATGCCTTCTTGTAGGAAGGAACTTCTGACAGAAGGTTTGTAAGCAATACTTTGCATTCACAGATAGTGCTTTGTATAGACTATCCAAATCTAATCATCTCCTGTATAGCAGAAGAGTTGATTCATTCAGAATTTTCAAGCCTTTTCCTGGCTACAGAGGTTGGCACATTACAGAAAGGAAAAGGTGTAAAATGTCAGAAATAACCTTGGCGTGGCTATGAAAAAGTGTAGCACCCATAAAACTGAAAAGGTTTTAGTGTCTGAAATGGGAAAAGTGTTAAGTGAAAGATGAGGGGAAGCAGGAGGAGGAGGAAGAAGGAGAAGAGGAGAAAATACATCAGCAGGAAAAGAAGTGTGGAACATTACGAAGGCTTTTCTGTGGAGGTGTTTTCTGGAATTTCAAGGTTGGCATCCTGCAATGGTCAGGGTGGTAGGTGTTATAATGATGGTAGGTGAAGAGGCTGCTGTGGCTGTTGGCACAGGAATCCCAGGTAAGCTGCCTGTTGCTTCTTTGAACCTTCACTGCCCGCATGAAGGGATGATGGAAAATCAGAAAACAAAAGGACCAAAGAAGAGGAAAAAGTAATTGAATCGTACAAGCAAGCAAAAAAAAAAAAAAAAAAAAAAAAAAAAAAAAAAAAAAAAAAAAAAAAAGCAGCAATGATACATAACCTGGCCTCATGTTCTTACCAAAGGGTGCTAACTTGTCAAACAGAAATACTACTTTTCCCTCAGAGTGAGTTTGTTTTGCTTTGTTTTGTCTCCTTTATGTTTTTTACAAGATTAGTACTAAATCAATTCCTAATTTCACTCTGGCTTAAGGAGCTCAGACTGCAAATTTCCTTCGAAAATACTAACGTTTGACCACTAATTGAAGGTTAAAAGTCTCTGCTTGCATTCATCTGCATTCAAAAGGCTAACCAGGTGCTATACACAGCACTGTCTAAAAAGGAGATGCTTAGCTGCCAGTCATTTCAATTCACTGCATCAACGTTTTAATTTTGCTACCTTTTATTGCTGAGACTATGCTATTCTGGGCAGTGACAATTTCCCTGGGCCAGCAGAAAAGCTCTATCCTGAAGCCTGGCATATGCAGTTTATTTATTGATGTGCTTGTTTAGTTTATTTATTTGTTTATTTCTAACTTGATCTTCAAAACTTTAAAAGGATCCTTTTCTGGATGAAATTGGAGACCATATTTGATTGCTGCCTTCAATTCACTTCAACAACATTTTAATTTTGACACCACCTATTGCTGGCACTATGCTGTTCTGGGCAGTGACAACTTCCCTGGGCCAGCAGAAAAGCTCCATCCTGAAGCCTGGGTTATACAGCTTATTTATCTACCTGTCTATCTATCTACTTGTCTAGCTATCTATCTATTTAGAACTTAATATTCAAAACTTTTAAGTGATCCTTTTCTGGATGAAATTTTGAGACCATACTTGATTGCTACCTCATATGTAGAATCTGGAATATGACAACTTCCCTGGGACAGCAGAAAATCTCCATCCTGAAGCCTGGTTAATAAGGTCTGGTTAATAATTTGTAGATTAGTTGCATATGCAGTCTACCTACCTACCTACCTACCTACCTACCTACCTACCTATCTATCTATCTATCTATCTATCTATCTATCTATCCATCCATTGTGTTGGTTTGAGGCTAATTGGAATATTTTAATAGAGAAAATTACACTATAGGCTGTGAAAGGAAAACATCATGATGTCTACTTCACTCATACACTTGCTGAAAAAATTGTTTGAGAACAATAACCAAAATACACAGATAAGTCAGTCTCTGTCTGTCTCTTACTGGGAGAGCAGTTTGGGTGATCTGGCAGTTTCTGGTTCTGGCTCCTCTGCCGATTAATCCTCACTAACCACTTTTCTTCTAACCCCCCTGGCCAATCTTCCTAATTTACCTTGCGTGTGGGGCAAACCTTGGGGTAAGGTGCAGGGGTGGGGAGAAGGTGGAAGAGTGGTTGGGAGCCCCTCCTGGGGTCTCTGATTTCTGGGAGGGGAGTTGTGTTTCTGTATTCCCTTTAACTTGTATATGTCTGTAACTATTCCTGTCTATAGTGTATATCTCTGCTTGTACATTGTGCTGAGCTGTAAATAGAGCTTCAGTCCTTAACTTCCATCTGGCTGAGTTCTAGTCTGGGTCATTTTACAAAGTGTGGGGGGGGGGGCGGGGAACTCCCAAACTGTCACATCCATCCATCTGTTTGTTTATTTACGTATAACGTCATCTTCAAAACTTTAAAACAATCCTTTTCTGGATGAAATGTGAGACCACATTTGATTGCTGCCTCTACATATGGGGAGTCTGGGATATGCCAAAAGTGAGTGTCAGTGTTCACCCAAGAGAATGGGAAGCATTTCAGTTGATGTGTTAAATAGCAAAGGAAAAAGACTGAAGTCACCCTTCATTAAATACAGTCTGCTCCATGTTCAATTAAGCCATGTGCTTGCTGAACTGGAGAGGAACACTTCAAACTAGAAACTGTTCACTGGATTTTTGTCTTAAAACCACCAAGGAACTAAGTCATACTATGAAATATCAATTATAGCCTTTGGTCCATGAGCTGTTATCTGTGTCCCTCTGCTACCTGTTAGATCTATAATGGCTGCAGACATCTGACCCCATGCTGGACTTTAAGGGCAGTCAAAAGTATTTACTGTTTAGGCTGAACCCATGCCTTGCATTCAAATCATGTCCCATTATGCCCCACAGCCTTGTGGAGTTGTCAGGATTCTGGAAGACCTTGCACTGCCCAGCCTGGCCCTGTGCCCTCAATAAGGGAGCCCCAGGACTGTGTCCCTCCCTGAGAGGACCCTCACTGTGCCCTGATGTGTTTTAATCAAAATAATTAATTATTCCCCCCCCCAACAGATAACAAATGTGAGGGTGGGGTACAATGCCAGCAACAGCAGGAGCATTTGGAGCCACTAGCCAGCTTGTGCCTTGGGTTACCTCACTCACTGGCTTCAATGTCAATGATCTCAGGGACTTTAGAATGTCTCACATCAGTCAGGAAAGGCCCAGAAACTGCAGCAGCAGCATGATATAGCTATGTGTATTTTACTGACTATCATATCTCCTCAGATAAAATGACCTCTTTGACTGTGTGCAGGCACAGCGAGATTTCTAAATATTAACTATGCTGTAAAAATTAAAATCTGATAAGAAAAATGTGGCCAGGTGGATTTTCATTATTTTTCAAGTTGCTGTGAGACTTGTTTTAATTAAATAGATTACTTCCAGCAGGAAATTATCTGCTAGTCTTTGATTTTTTTTTTTAATGCTTTATTTTCACACTGAGAGTAGAGATATAAATGCCCTACAAAGTGAGAAGGCACACAAATTCAGTTTGCTCAGCTTGTAGAAGGATAATCCCAATTCAACAGAAGTTCTGTAAAAGCAAATCCTATTGTGTGCAAGGATAGTAACTTAGCAGTAATTTGGGTTATTCCAAGCCAGGATTGTGTACAGCAAACATAAAACTAATAGGGCAGCAAGAGAAGGGAATTTTAGCAGCACAGTAAAACAGGGAAAAAACATGGGGAGAAAAAAAAATCTGATATTTTATAACACAATCCATTTTATTTTAGGGCTAAGATTTAAATTTATTTTATGTGTTGACTTTCCTGCCCATTTTAAATTCCTAACATGTTCCCCTAAAACCAATAACTGAGCTCAACAGATACAGCCCTAATGACTTGGCTTATCGCAGACACAAAATGGCAGTTTTTCAAGCACTGCAGTGTCTAGGCCATACCACACCCAACAAAAGGTTGTTTCCAAGAGGGTCCTTGCTTCCATCAAGCATGTTCCACCTTGAACTGGTTGTGATATTGAGGTGGCATCACCTGATGAGGGGCTGGGAAGACTGCAGAGATCCTAATCATTCTGCCTTACTTCAGAAAGCAACTTTATTACCTTGGGGAGATTTCTCACCAAAGGATGCTCTTAGGTGTAGGTTTTGTAGATCCCCCTGATGTGAATTTTTAACAGCCAGTTCTTGACTCTGGCATTGCTTTTTCTAAGTGTCTACACTAGGTCAAGGTACATTAAAACACAAATCTGTTTTAAAAGGCGGTTTCAAATGATACAATCACCTGTACAAAACCCTCGGTTCTGGTACTCATCTTGCCAAAAGAAACACTCTTCAAAGGTTCTTTAACCAGCCAGAAATGGATTGTGTGACCTTTTTGGTTCACAAAAATGCAAGACTTGTTTGCAACCAAATGAAAGCAATGGAAATAAACTGCAAAATTTGGTCTCCATCTCATTCTGTTTCTGCAGTAATGCTCCTTGCTTCCCTGCCCTTCTAACTGGCTTAAGAAGAAGGGGGAGAAAAGTACAGCTGAATAATGGATGAAGATGGTATTGTAAGGGTTACTTTTTGTTCACCTTGGTCTAGGAGAAAGAAGTGTTGCCTCAGCCACTAGCTCAATATTCACTACTGGTAAGCTGACTAGAGCATCTCTTATCTAGGGTCAGCCTGGATCTTAGATAGATGTGCAAGAACATTAACTGTCTGTGACGTGTCTAGGCATCAGAAACTCTTAGTCTGAAGAAGGGTGAAGCACAGTACCATGGGCTCAAAAAACAGCACCACTGGTTCACATTGCAAGACAGGTGCCTATGCTCTGTGCACATGACAAACCACATTACTTCTTGGATGCTCATCAACTTGTAGTGGTTTTGACTCAATTTATGAATCAGCCACTTTCTCAGCATTTGTTAGATGGTAAGACAGGCAGCCTCCATCTCCAATGACTGTGACATTTTTTGTATATATATACATGTATATATATCTCATTTGAAGATGGAAAGTCATTCTCTTTGAGTATATTGGCATGAAAAAAAGATCACGGTGAAAAAGGGCTGGGGTCAAGGGAACTGTCTCCAGACAAACCTACTTCGCAAGCACTAACACTGAACCCACAACATAATCTCAGAATTGCTTTAAAAGATGATGGCAAAAATAATAATGCCATTAGTAAGAGAAATTAGGAGAGCTTTTCTGAGGTATTTTAGGTGAGAACAGGGGTTATTAATGAAGTGGTCATTACACTATCTAGTCAATGTGCTGAAAAGAAGTTGACTGTGGTCCTTTCTTTAAGGTAAATTCATCAATTTAGAGATTCATTTACTAAAGTACCTATTTCCCCCCCCCAATGGTTGCTGCAACAGGTATTTTTATGCGCATCTGCAAGTGTGCAGAGCCATTTCTCAGTAAAAGATTTCCCTTCCTGTTGTGCTGGTTAAAGGCTAATTGCAATATTTTAATGTGAGAAATTAGACCATTGGCTGTGAAAAGAAAATAATAATGGTGTCTGTATCACTCATAGGTTCTGATGAGAAAAATCAAAACAAGGAAAATAAACTAAGTCAGTCAGTGTCTCTGGCTGTTGCTGCTGCATTAACTATCTCTGCCTGAACTAATCATTCTGCTTCCAACTCTTTATCTGGAAATCTCACCCCTGCATGTAAGCCCTCTGAGATACGGGAGGAGGGGTGGGGAAAAAAGAGGGGAGTTAATTCATATCTCCCCCGGGAGGTTTCTGCTGTTTGGGAGGGGTTTTGAATTTTTATATTACTTTTAACTTGTATATAATTGTATATAATTGTATATAGCTGTAAATATCTGTATATATTGTACATATACATGCCTGTAAATTTGTGCCAAGCTGTAAATGCAGCTTCATTCCTTAACTTCCAGCTGGCTGAGTTACTCTGGTGAATTTTGGGGGAGGGGGAAACTCTGAAACCACCACTCCTACCCAGAGGCATCTCAGAGGGTACATTAAGGCCAAGAAAACACGAAGATTCTCAGAAACATATGCAGAAGCTTTCCCCGGGGAGCAAAAACGCCATTTACAGACATTACTGCTACAGTAGCTTTCTTGGCTGTTCAGTAAGGGCAGGAGAAGAGAAAGAAAAAGAAAAGGGTCCTTGGTGCCACAGAGTCTCTTACCGTGCTCCGGGGCTTTCAGCGCGAGCCGCGTCTGGTGGTGAGGAAGGATCTCAAGCTTGACATTGTCCGCCGCGTTAGCCAGAAACTGCGTCGCTTCTGCCAGTGTACAGTACTCCATGCTGGTGCCGTCGATGGACAGGATATGGTCTCCTACATGTAATGCACCACATCTACATAAAAGGGGAAAAAAGCTCTGTATGATCAGGTATGCTCTTGGAACAGGAGTTTTACTGCCTTCAAACTTGTCATGACAACTATGAGCGGATTTTTTCGAGAGAGCTTTGTGTTTTGTAGGCATTGTCACAGGTCAGACTTTATATCTATTAATACAAACCTTAAAAACAATTCAGTTAATACAGTCTATGCCAAGACATCACTCACAGAACTGGAATGGGGTAGCTGACTATAAAAATATGTGTGAATGGCAGCAGAATAAAATGAGAAGAGCTTAAGGAGACTCAAATAACTTGGTCACATATCCCTCACACGAGCACCCAGTTCATCATTTTTTGAGTTAGAATTCAAACATTTATCAGTACAAAAGCTGTAAATGACGATGAAATTATGCAGTAGTCAAACAAATAATGAAACCAGGGCTAGCACGGTGACTTGAGGTGCGGGGTGGGGAGGGGGCTATCTGCTAAATCTTGCTGCACTCAAGAGACTGGCTACTGGATGAGTTGAGAAATGCAAACACAGCAGTCAGCATCCCGACGTACCAGTCAAGTGGACAGCTCCTTTAATTGGTTACCCCCTGCGAAACTGGAAGAAACAGAGGGAGAAAATTAAAGCATCCTGCACCATTGAACTGGAGAACACCCCTGGATCAATGGCCGTCACTCTCAAAGTTTCTACTGTAGGGAAAAGCCCACAGAGGAGCTGTAGACTCACTGCTACAAGTGGGTGCTACCAGAAGCACCTTTGTCAGAGAAGAGTTACAAGGTAGGGTGACTGGGGACATGCAGGGGGAATTTGCTGCTGAAACATAATATTTAAGTAATTTTTAGACAGAGATTATGTATTTAGAAGTACACTGTATATGTATAAACACATACACGCACACACACACACACGCACACGCACCCAGAAAAGAGCCCACAGCTCTGTTTGAGAGTTGTGGAACAATGGGGAAAAACATTTAGCTAATTTTTTTTTTTTTTTAATGGTTTAAATGGTTTTATTTAAAGTTTTAAATGAAGTGGAAAAACTACAGCAAAATAACTTCGAAATACAGAAGCCAGTCTAATGCCTGCCATATTCTAAAGCATCAATAAAATATCCAGAGACCAGGAGTTCCACTTTGCTGTGCCGCAACCAGTGATAATATTCCAAAAGAACACTTCAAGGTTGCAAAGCCTCAAAATTTACTTCCCTTGACAGCTGTTCCATATTGTTGGTTTACTTTAAGAATTCCAGTGGGTTATTTATACTTTTAAGTACTAACCTCTGCCACAGCACTACATTTAACAGTCAGAGCAGACTTATCTAAACTGTGTTGCATAGTGCAAGCAGACTGTGGTGGGTTACATGGGGACTGGCTTATGTCATTCTGTCCGCATGAATGAGCTGAAATAAACGACGTCCTGGAATTTTAAGACCTGCAACCTTGAGAGCAAATGGTTCAGTCAATTTTAGCCAAAAAAAAAACCACAGGGAGGCTTCATCTAAAAAACAATCCAAAAGGAAACAGAAATACAATGAATGCATGGACCTGCAGTGTCAGCCCTCTGTCACACTCACCTGTCTGCAATACTCGCAGATTTGATTTTGTCTATGACAATGACCTGTTTGTTGCAGCACATCGAGGTAGTTAGTGCAACCCCAAGAGCAGCACCGGGAGTTTTGGCAACTTCAACTAGCAGTGGACCAGACGCTGTTGCTACTGAATCTGTTGAAATGAGACAACAAAAGATCAGTATTATTCCAGTCTGGTATTTATGCCATTTTCATATTTTCCCCACTAAAAACCTTCGCTGCTACTCTATTCACAGAATCACAGAATGTTAGAGGTTGGAAGGGATCTCCAGAGACCATAGAGTCCAATCCCACTGCCAAAACCAGTATCGCCTATGGTAGTCTGTACAGGAATGCATCCAAGTGGGTTTTAAAAGTCTCCAGGGCAGGAGACTCCCTTAACCAGCAAACAAAATTCAGAGACAGTGTCAGTTTAGGTGTCAGGAATCAGTTCTTAATGTAGGAAACAAAACCCAAGAAGAACATCACAAATCTGGAATGTCTGGAAGCTTCTGAATGTGTCAGAATCAAAGATGGACCAGGTAAGGGAACCAGGATGCGTTAGCAAATCGCCCTCTTGAATGACTGAAGCAAAAAATCACCTGGAATTTAAAACAGGTTGAAGAAACAGAATTAATTAGAAAAGTAGAAAATTATTTCAAAGGAAAAAATATAGCAGGTGAATAGGTTAAAGAAGAAAGCTAAATCAATTTCCAGCAAAAGAAGATAAAGTCTGTGGACAACAACTACAATAATAAAATGAAGAAGATTAAGACAGTGTCTACCAGAAATCCCTCATGAAAAGAAAGGAGAATTTTAGAGAAAATGGTGAAAGCGCAGGAGGCATGACAGCCAGATAGAGCAGGACTTAAAGAAAAATGCATGTGAGGAGATTCAGAGAAGTCTTGTAATATCCTGCCACTGGATAAAGTACTGCCTTGTGATAGGGCACATACAGTAAATGACAGACACTGAAAACAGAAAGCAGAAAAACAGGAGGCAGCAACAGTCATGATTGACGACGGTGGTGAGGAACTATGCCCAAGAGAGACAGGAGCTAGACAGAAGAAAGAAAAAAGACATCAGGTTGCTTCCTAAATGTCAAAACAAAGAAGGTAGTGATAAGGGTGAAGTATTTGTGGAGACTGCCTGAGAAATCCTACTAACTGATACTCATCGATCAACAACTGGTAGTAGTGGAGTAAGACACAGGAAGCAAAGGTGTCCTTTAAGGAAAGAAAAAAGACTGAGATGAAGAAAGTGTTATCAGAAGTTTTTGGAAGTGCTTACAATCAGAACAAGCTAAAAAAAAAAAAAAGAATAAACAAAGACTGAGCAGAATCATTGAATCATTTTGGTTGCAAAAGACCTTTAATAAGATCACAGAGTCCAGCCATTATCTAACCCTACCAAGTCTGGTGTTAGCCATGTTCCTTAGCATCACATTTGTGTGTGTTTCAAACACCTCTGGAGGTAGTGATTCAACCACCATTCTGGGGAGCCTATTCTGGTGTTAGATAATCCTTTCAATCAGTAGTAAAGCCAGGAGTAAAGTTACCAAAACAGGAGGGATTAATATTCATAGTAGTGGAGCCTGTTTTAAGAATACTAAGAAAATATTCAACTGTGATGTCTCTCAAAAGTCCTTAAGATTGAAATTTTAAAAGAATTGCAGCTGGGCTTCAAAGTATGGAGGAAAAGACAGATACAAGATATTCTATTCCATTTTAAATCTAAAAAAAATCAGACCAAAAATGTAATTCCTACATGGAACACAAAGGCTGTGAAATGAGTTTTGCTGTACAAAACTACCAAGTTTTGATGATACAAGAAACTGAATGAGAACTTGGTTAACAAATACTCAGCTAAGGTGTTCTTCCTGGAGAGAGACTAACACAGGTAAACTGTGTATAGACATGGACTGAAAAAAAGGTGCTTGGATGAAATAAGATGCAGCACAACATACAACAAAGCATCAGTTAATTATCATGGAATTTCTGTTCCCCACCACAACTGAAACAATTTTTATACTCCTGTTGTCTTTTTCCCAGTTACAAACCTGAGGGTTTGAGAAGGAGATTTAGTATTTTTAGTATCGGAGTGATTCATTTCTGTGCCCAACTGGGACTAACTTTTTAAAGGCTGAACTTCCACAGACACTATGAAAAAAAAAGCTGCTGCACAAATCTGAGCCAAACCTTAAATTGTGATACAAAGAAGAGAGAACTCCAAATAGCATTCTTGCCTGAAGTTTCAGGTACTAAATAGCTTCAAGGCTGGATGAACTGGAGGCTGGATGAGGCACTCACTGCCATGGTTTAGTTAATTAGAAGGTGTTGGGTGATTGGTTGGACTTGATGAGTATAGGTTGGGGACTGACCTGCTGGAGAGGAGTGAAGGGGAGAAAGACTTGGGAGTCCTGGTGGATGGAAGGATGGTCATGAGCCAGCAGTGGCCAGGAAGGCCAATGCCATTCTGTGGTGTATTAGAAGGGATGTGGTTAGTAAGTCGAGAGAGATTCTCCTTCCCCTCTACTCTGCCTTGATGAGCCCTCATCTAGAGTATTGTGCCCAGTCCTGACCCCTTCTGTTCAAGAAGGATGGGGAGCTGCTTGACAAAGTCCAGCACAGAGCCACAAAAATGATTAAGGAAGTTGAACATCTTCCTTATGAGGAGAGGCTGAGGGAGCTGGGGCTTGTTAGCTTGGAGAGGAGGAGACTAAGGGGTGACCTCATTTGTGTTTATAAATATGTAAGGAGACAAGGGGCAATGGGTGGAATTTGAGGCATAGGAGGTTCCATGTGAATGTGAGGTAGAATTTTTTCACTCTGAGTGTGACAGAGCACTGGAACCAGCTGGGAGGTTGTGGAGTCTCCTCTTGAGATATTCAAGAACTGTCTGGAGGTTGTGGAGTCTCCTCTTGAGATATTCAAGAACTGTCTGGATGCGTTCCAGTGTGATCTGCTCTAGGTGATCCTGCTCTGGCAGGAGGGCTGGACCAGATGATCTTCTGAGGTCCCTTCCAGCCCCTAACATTCTATGATTCTATGATCTTGAATGTCTTTCCCAACCTGGCTAATTCTATGGTTCTGTGAACTTCCCTCAGCAGCCACCTGTCTTTCTCTAGTAACAAAAGATTACCACAACCAAACTTCTGTCTCAGAAGCCTTGGCTAAGAGTCTGCATAAGACAGGATGCACTCAGTGATTTGCATACAGCCAAACGAACACTTAGAGCAAAGCAGAATTCCCACTCCTGTGCTGAGAAACAATTATTTCCTTCTTGAACATTCAGTGGTTGCTTGAGCTGCAAACAAGCTCACATTTGCAAATACATGAGAAGACTCGAACGCTTGTCATCAGTACCTCAACAAAGGTTTGAATTGGCATTGATCCAGCAAAGCTCAACTTGGTTTTGGTCTATCACAAGTCCTTTCTGTAACAACTGCCTCGAGGAAAGAAAACTAAATGCAAATATCTCTTGAGAATGAGTAAATCTTTCAAGATGCTGCTCCAGAGTTACCTGAGAAATGCACAATCAGCTTATGCCCTAGTGTTATTTCCCAGGTGCCTGCTGAATGTACAGGGAAGGCGAACCAAGGCAGACAGGATGAATAAATAAGATAACTACATTAGAAGAAGCAGGAGAGAAGAAATGGACTGTGTCTAACTGTGGAAAATAAACACAAGGAAGAGAAATCAGAAGGCAATAATCAAGCACACATTTCTTGACAGAGAAAGATTAGTTTATCATGTTGAAGTAAAGCATGGATATGAAAAATGAATCATACAGGTATAAATTATTCATGTGTGAGGATGTTTCAGTCATTAAGATATTTACACCGTGACTGAAGCACTTACACACTGTGCTGATTTATTGGCTATGTAATTACATAAGATATACTGATGAATGTTTGCATGAAAAAGGCTCCAGATTTTTTTATTCTGTTAATAATTTTTCTCACTTTTGAGAGCTGCATCTCAATCAGCACAAGAGGATTGATTAAAACCTCCCAGAGGACGCAGCTCTGCTTCCAGCATGTTAATACATTTCTTCAGCTAGGTAGCAATTTTTTTTTCTTTGTTTGTTTGACATCTTAAATCACACAAGGGTTTTTATTCTGAAGATACTTTTATGGTGGGTAAATATACCATAAGTTACATAAAAGGTTTTGCATAAAATAAGCATTGTCATCATCCTCCCTCATCACAAAAGAAAATTATACATTATTTTTAAAGTTAAAAAAAAAAAATAATAAAAATGATCCTGGTTTCAAAGGGAAATAAAGCCTAAGTGATCACATCACATGCATTTGTTTCCCTACTTGTAAACTGTGTAGCTGCTAATTCCTGCCTATCCTCATGACTTGTGACTGATGAGGCAGAGAACAGAAAACCTCTTCAAGATTCCCATAGTAGGGTAAGTCAAAAATCGAGCTGCTTGCATTTGACAGCAGAAAATCCGTATCTGAAACAGCACTTAAAAAGTCCTAAAATGGGAAAAGCTTCAGTCATAGTTCACAATCAATACTGACACTAAATCCATGGGAAAACAAACTTTATTTGTCCATGATGAATTTGTTTGTTTGAGTTTGGTTTTTTTGGGGTTTTGTTTGGTTTATTTTCCTTCCCAAAGCCTTCTCATACTTCAAATCGGAAGTGTTGTGAGTATGTTCCTGTATGAACCCTGAGCTCCGTTGCTGCTATGTACGCTCCACAGTTTCTCACTTTTCTAACTGGAAGGTTTTCAGTGCTTTCTTTTATATATATATATATATANTATATATATATATATATATATATATAAAAAATAAATTTCCCCCAGAATTCATGTCAACACTAGCTACAAATAATTTTTTTGAGAGGCTTGGAATAGACAGACAAGGAATAAGGGCATTAAAACAGATTTTGACCATAAAGAGAAGGTTGAAAGACACAGCTCAACAAGGCCGCTATTTATCTTGCCTGAATGCTGTTGTGTCTTCTACCAATGATGGGAGTGACAAACAAGTGAATACTTTACTATCTCACACTTTTTTTTTCTCTTGCCAAGCTTTTTCTCTATCAGATGTCTGTGGGCTAAACAATTTTTTCACTTGAAAATAGTATATAGCAAGTTGATGGTTGCCCTTTCTATTGTTGTGACTGAAAGCAGTAATAAAACCAAACCAGCAAGCCTGTGCCTGTTCAGATAAGTAAACAAATGCATAGTTCCATGAAACTGCACTTCTCCCAAAGCAAAGTTTTAATGCTTTGGTAGCAGTGCACTCACAGATCTAACTGTGTCTTCACTCCTGTCAAACTAGAACCTATTACTTCACAGAAGTAGTTTTTCCGCCCAGAAATGGCTCAGAATTTCAGACATAGCACAGGTTTATCACTAGGAGAGCTCTGAGTGTGTGTCATTCCTTTGGAAAGCTAGATGGCTGAAATGCTGAAATCAGAGACAATACATTTCTTACAGGGCACTTAGAATCCATGGCCAGTTGTTCAAATTTGAGCCTGGGTGACCAGTCCAAAAAAACAGGCAGAACTTCTTACAGACTAGATGAATTTTGCTTCTAAGACCTGTCACTTCAGCAGTGACACTTCCCATTTCACAAGGCCCTTTACAGCACTTCTCAGCTGGCAGGGGAGCAACATAAAAGCACAGAGAGATTTTGTGTGCACTCACATCCACTTTTCTTCATTAACCAAGAAACTATTCATTAATGTCATACTGTATCTTAAATTGCACTTAATGAATTTTGTCACCCTCCATGTGGTTTGCTTATTGTATTCCATGAACACCAATGCAGAAAGAATATTCTTTGTGTCAGTTAAACTCTCCTTAAGACTGCTACGCTTCAAGTTTCAAAATCAAAGCACTAACCAGGGTTGAAAAAGACCTTCAAAAACATCAAGTCCAACCTAGCACCTAACACCTTCTAACCAACCATGGCACTAAGTGTCTCATCCAGCCTCCTTTCAAACACCTCCAGGGATGGTAACTCCACCACCTCCCTGGGCAGCCCATTCCAATGCCAATCACTCTTGCTGGGAAGAACTTCTTCCTAACATCCAGCCTAAACCTGCCCTGGCACAACTTGAGGTTGTGTCCTCTTGTTTTGTCGCTGGTTGCCTGCAAGAAGAGAGCAATCCCACCTGACTACAACCTCCTTTCATGTAGGTATAGAGAGCGGTAAGGTCTCCCTTAAGCCTCCTCTTCTGCACGCTAAAATTGCCCCAGCTCCTCAGAGTCCAGGGGCACGACTGTATCTCTGAGAAAGTGAGACTCATAATCCTCTATCATACTGTGGCCCCACTACTTCCCATCTCCTGGGTCCCTGATTCTGCCTTAATAACAGGTGGTTTATCTCTAAGTGTCCACCTTTTCCATGGTCTCAAGCAGGACAGAAACAAATCCCAGAAATGACTGGTGACTTTATTGTGCAAGAGAACGATTTGCTGGGAGTGGAAAAACTTTTCTCCACCTTTTTCCTTCCTCCATACCTCTTGCCACTAACACCACTTTTCTTTTTGTTACCCATGTTTATTGTTCACCAGGTCACAGATACAGAGACATGACAAAATCCACTTTTGTCAGGGTTTTTTTTTTTTTTTTTTAGTCACATCCTAAAATATTCATCAGGCCACCTTGATAACATTTAAAATTTTCTTTGTAGGGGCATTTTCATTCACTTGTATTTAACACCAACTAGATTAGCTGAGTCTCTATTACACACACAGAGCTGACTGCTGGTTATTGAAGCACTAGTTTGTTTTTTTTTTCAGCTAGAGGTTGCTTATTTATGTAATGCCCTTTCCTTGTACTCCAAAGATTATTTTATCTCAGCAAACCCCTAATCTCCATTTTTGCAAAGAAGGGAATATTAATTACACATTTTTTTAAGCTGATCTAATTAAGAAATTTAGATTGGGATCATGGGTCAATGGTTTCAAGAGACAAAGCAGGAGCAGTAAGAGAGACTTCTGCAGTATGTAAAAGGCACAACAGCTAAAGGCTACAACAGCTAAAAGGTCCTGCAGCTGGGTACCACCATTACTACTCGTTTACAGTATCACAGTATCACCAAGGTTGGAAGAGACCTCAAAGATCATCAAGTCCAACCCATCACCACAGACCTCAAGACTAGACCATGGCACCAAGTGCCACATCCAAGCGCGCCTTGAACACCTCCAGGGACGGTGACTCCACCACCTCCCTGGGCAGCCCATTCCAGTAGCCAATGACTCTCTCAGTCAAGAACTTTCTCCTCACCTCCAGCCTAAACTTCCCCTGGTGCAGCTTGAGACTGTGTCCTCTTGTTCTGGTGCTGGTTGCCTGAGGAAGAAAGTAACCTCCCCCTGGCTACAACTACCCTTCAGGTAGTTGTAGACAGCAATAAGGTCTCCCCTGAGCCTCCTCTTCTCCAGGCTAAACAATCCCAGCTCCCTCAGCCTCTCCTCATAGGGCTTGTGCTCGAGGCCTCTCACCAGCCTCGTTGCCCTTCTCTGGACATGCTCAAGCACCTCAATGTCCTTCTTAAATTGAGGTGCCCACAACTGGACACTGTTTAGTGCAGTATTATTAGAACCCTTATACTTTGGTGACTGTAAAGGTCATAAGTGAACCATGCACAGGATGCTGATGCCAGCGCTGGCCTTGGTGTTCTGCACTGTTTAAGGTTTGCACCCTGCCTTTGTTCATGCTTTGTTTGGCAGAGTAACCTTCTTTCATCTCAGGTCTGACAGGAAAAGTAGAATCAATGCCAGTTAGCAAGCTCTGCTAATGATTTCTGAAAAGCTAAAACTCCTTGACAGTGTCTCTAATTCTCCCCTGAGACCTAGAATACAAAAAATATTAATAAGCTTAATGACCTAAAAGTATAGTTCAAAATGGAGTAAGCTAGCATTATGTTATTGCAAGCAATATTTGGGGAAGAGTCTTATTTTCTTTAATAATAAAACAACTATTTAAAAATTAAAGATTTTTCTTGTTCCAAGGGTCAGTGTCAGCCTCCAAGGCCCAGTTTATAAGCTGCCAGAAATTATGTGTGTGGTTTGTGTTCCTTTGATTATGGAGTATCTGCGTGTTTCAGGCAGGCTGGAGAGTAAGCAACAGTCATCGTAGTTTTTCTTTAGCTCAGTAAGAATCATAGAATCAGTAAGGGTTGGAAGGGACCAAAAGCATCATGTAGTTCCAACCCCCCTGCCATGGGCAGGGACACCTCACACTAGATAAGGCTATCCACAGCCTCTTTCAGCCTGGCCTTAAACACCTCCAGGGATGAGGCTTCCACCACCTCCCTGGGCAACCCGTTCCAGGGTCTCACCACCCTCATATTGAAGAACTTCTTCTTAACATCCAGTCTGAATCTACCAATTTCTAGATTTGTTCCATTCCCCCCAGTGCCATCATTACCTGACATCCTAAAAAGTCACTCCCCAGCTTCCTTGTAGGTCCCCTTAAGGTACTGAAAGGCCACAATAAGGTCACCTTGGAGTCTTCTCCTCTTCAGACTGAACAGCCCCAACTCAAAACAGTATTAAAAGATATACTTAAAACAGTGTCTTTTTCCTCATTGCCAGGATCAGCATGGCACTGGAGCTACAGAGCTACTAACTGAAAGAAAGCCTACTGAGTCCACAAAAGCTGGACATGAGCAGGCAGTGTGAGCTGGCAGCACAGAAGGCAAATCACAGACTGGGCAGCATCCAAAGCAGTGCTGGCAGCAGATCCAGAGAGGGGATTCTGCCACTTCACTCTGCTCTGCTGAGACCTCACCTGCAGGACTGCATCCAGCTCTGAAGTCCTCAGTATAGGAAGGACATGGACCTGATGGAGTAAGTTCAGAGGAGGTCATGAAAATGGCCAGAGGGTTTGAGCAGCTCTGCTACAAAGCCAGGCTGAGGGAGCTGGAGGTGTCCTGCTTGGAGAAGAGGAGGCTCTGGGAAGACCTCATAGCAGCCTGTCAGTACCTGAAGGGGGCTACAAGAAGGCTGCAGAGAGACTGTCTGCAAAGGGCTGCAGGAACAGGATGAGGGCAATGGCTTTGAACTAGAGCAAAGCAGATTGAGACTGGATGTTAGGAACAGGTTCTGCACAATGAAGGTGGTGGAACACTGGAATAGGTTGGCCAGGGCCCCATTCCTAGAGATACTGAAGGTGAGGTTTGACAGGGCTCTGGGCAAGCTGATCTAGTTGAGGATGTCCCTGCTCACTGCAGGGAGGGCAGTTGGACTAGATGACCCTGGAAGTTTCCTTCCAGGTCAGACCATTCTTACGATTCTATGATAAAAAGACAGGAACTTGCGCTAAGACAAATCCTGATGACACTTTACACTCTCCTTTAGAATATTCAGATTTCAAAAATTAAAAATAGAAGTAATTTCAAGAACATGCCAGCTGAATGAGTGATAATGAAATCAGAGAGACCCCTTAACCTCATGTTGGAAAACAGAGACCTCATTCTCTGAACAAACGTGCCACCTAGCTCCCCTCTACACAAGTGATTCCATACTCTTGTCAACTTATTGGCAGTCTTTCCACTTTCCTCTTCTTGTCTAATTCCTGCATCTAATTCCTTACATGACTCTAGTTCAGCCATGTTCTTAAAATCTAAATCCTAGGAACTGCCTTTACCTAATTTCGTATTTTACAACCTTCTCAGCTAAGAAATGCCTGCTAACCAGGTGAATAACCATCTATGCCTCCAAAGTGCTTGTACCTGTGTGGGTGGGGATGTACTCAAAATCCACTTGGGACTCTGTCAGACTTTCAATCACCTTCATATCACAAAAGCCTGCCTAAACCCCTCTCACTTGAAACACCTAATTCCTGAGACACTCCTGTTCGCTGCTAACTCTATTTCATGCTCAGATATGAATGTCAGAGGTTGGAAGGGATCTCCAGAGATCATCGAGCCCAACACTCCTGCCAAAGCAGGATCCCCTGGGGTAGTCTCCACATGAATACATCCAGGTGCGTTTGGAAAGTCTCCAGAGAAGGACACTCCAGAATCAATGTGGGCAGCCTGTGCCAGGGCTCTGTGACCCTCACTGTAAAGAAGTTTCTCCTCATGTTGAGGTGGAATCTCCTATGTTCTAGCTTGTTTCCATTGTTCCTTGTCCTATTACTGGGCATTACTGAGGAGAGATCGGTGCCTTCATCTTGATGCCAATCTCTCAGATATTTATAGACACTGATCATATCTCCTCTCAGTCTTCTCTTCTCAAGACTAATCAGCCCCAGGGCTCTCATTCTTTCTCCACAGGAGAGATGCTGAAGTCATGCAATCATCTTTGATTCTCTCATGTCTTTCATCTTTACTAGGTCCCTTCTCTACTCAAAAACTGTTATATTAAATTCAGTCTCTTCATTTATCGCTACCTTTCATGTGCCTTGTTAATCTAAAACTCAATTTATCTATTGCTGAATTTACATGAGAGGGGACATGGTGGAGCTGGTACAGAAGATCCTGGATCTGGCTCTTTGGGGCTAGTCTGAATGCATTTTAAGTAAGCCCAGACTGCAATTTCTTTCCTTTGTTACTTTGAAAATGAATGCTGTGCTGAAAATTCAGGTGGCATTCAAGGAACTAATGAAAACTCCAATCTCCACCCTTGTTGGTAACACACAGTTTCAGAACCTGGGAACCCAGAAACAAACCTTAATGACTAGTTTGGCAAGCTGGGCCTCAAATATCACATTTCTATCAAAGAATAGCTCCTGAAAAGCACCCTGAAACATAATACAGCATTAGGGTGACTGTGAAATGTTTGGACAAGTCAGCAGTGACAGAATTCTGCCTGCATTTCATTCCAGGAATGGAACTCACAAATAATTATTTTTAATAAAATCATCTCTCAAAATAAGAAAAGACCCAAACAAGTGCAAACAATATGCAAAGTCCTCTGGTGACACCCTGCAGTGCAAAATACTGCTTTTTCTATTGCACAAAGCATAGATAAAACCACAGAACCACCAAATCATAGAATGGTTTAGTTTGGAAGGGAGTTTTGGAGATCATCTAGTTCAAGTCCCCTGACATGTTCAGGGACATCTTTGATAACTCAGATCGCTCAAAGCCCCTTCCAACCTTGAACACAGCAATGTGCCCTTGTGGCCAAAAGAGCCAATGGCATCCTGGGGTGCATCAAGAAATGTGTGGTCAGCAGGGCTAGGGAGCTTCTTCTCCCCATCTACTCTGCCCTAGTGAGACCACACCTGCAATACTGTGTCCAGTTTTGGGTTCCCCAGTTCAGGAGACAGGGACCTGCTGGAGAGAGTTCAGCAGAGAGCCACGAGGACGACTGGGGGACTTGAATATCTCCCCTACAAAGACAGACTGAGAGCCCTGGGGTTGTTCAGTCTGGAGAAGACTGAGAGGAGATCTTATCCCTATGTACAAATTTCTGAGGAGTGGTGTCAAGTGGAGAGGGTCAAGCTTTTTGGTGGACAGCAGCAATAAGCCAAGGAGCAATGGATACAAACTGGAACAGAGAAGGTTTCACCTCAAGATGAGGAGAAACTTCTTCAGTGAGGGTGACAGAGCCCTAGAACAGGCTACCCAGAGAGGTTGTGGAGTCTCCTTCTCTGGAGACTTTCCAAACTCACCTGGATGCATTCCTGTGGAAACTACCCTAGGGGATCCTGCCTTGGCAGGGAAGTTGGACTCAATCTCTGAAGGCCCCTTCCAACCTCTAAGGTTCTGTGATTCTGTGAACACTTCCAATGATGGGGCATCCCCATCTGTCTGGCAACCTGATAGATACATACATATCACAGTATCACAGTATCGCAAGGGTTGGAAGAGACCTCAGAGATCATCAAGTCCAACCCCTCACCACAGACCTCAAGACTAGACCATGGCACCAAGTGCCACGTCCAAACCTGCCTTGAACACCTCCAGGGATGGTGACTCCACCACCTCCCTGGGCAGCCCATTCCAGCAGCCAATAACTCTCTCAGTCAAGAACTTTCTCCTCACCTCCAGCCTAAACTTCCCCTGGTGTAGCTTGAGACTGTGTCCTCTTGTTCTGGTGCTGGTTGCCTGAGAGCAGAAAGTAACCTTCTCCTGGTTACAACCACCCTTCAGGTAGTTGTAGACAGCAATAAGGTGTAAGAAGTTTCATGTAAAGATGAGGAGGATTTCTTTCCCTGTGAGCATGACAGAACATTGAAACAGGCTGCTCATGGGAGTTGTGGAGTCTCTTTCTTTGGACATACTCAAAACCTGCCTGGATGTGTTCCTGTGTGATCTGCTGTAGGTGCTGCTGCTCTGGCAGGGGGGTTGGACTGGATGAGCTTTGGAGGTCCCTTCCAACCCCTGACATTCTGTGGTTCTGTGATCCCACGCTGCAAAAATAAACTGGGATCACTTGTCTGTTGCCTATGTACTTCCTGCTTTCCCTTCCCAATCCTTGTTCCAAGGAATCCTGGGAACATTCACATTTTAAAAATAAATGGAAATTTATACGCTGCCTGATCCCTGCAGCCTACATTTCCAGCAAAAACAATTTCCTACATCTCTTCTTCCCAACCAAGCAATAACCTCTAGAAATCAACGCATCCCATAACTGATGGAGTGCCAGTAAGGAGAAGTGTACTCTTTCATCTGCTTCCTCAGTAGGCAGCCTGCCAGCTTGCTGCAAGGGTCACCCTTGGCAAGGTTCCTATGTGGCTTCTCTTCTGCTGCAGGACAAACCATTTAACTCCTGCCAAAGCAGCTCCTGCTGCCAGCCAGAAGGGACTTCAGAACCTCTCAATCCCCCTCCTGATGATTTTTTTTTTCCTTTTTGAAGATGTTTAGTGCTCATAAGGTTCACAGATTTGTAATTCAGTAATTAATGGATTTGTATAAAGGAGGAACTGTGGAAAGCCATTTCCAGGCGTGGTTTTTTTTTTTCTTGCCTTCTTTTTTTTACCCACCAGTGAAAATTCACTCAAATTTACCCAAGCTGTAAAGACCTTGAAGAAGTAGAGGTCACAGCACTAAGAAGGCAGCTACTTTATTCAACACTGCTGAGCTGATTGTAATAGGAAGAATGTGCTTATGCAAATTATGTAAAAACCCAAATGAGGAGTTGATTAAAATCATCAGAACATCAATATAAATCATAATAAAAATACATGCACATAAAAAAAGGAGAAGTGTCTGTTTACAAACAGGATGACATTAAGAGGAAAATATTATGGTCACCATGTGGGCACAAAGCACTTAAAATTTAATGAACCCCAGAATAAATATTGCCTGGATGAACTTAGTTTTACCTCCCTGCTTGAATTAAATAATCACATATTCTTACTTCCTGAAGAGCCTCATGTGGAAGGTAGGCAGTGACTACTTAATGAGTACCAACACTTTCCCCTTTTCTTACCATACCCAAGCCTTAATTACTAAACAGTGTTCTCAGCCTTCTCTGGCCATATGTGGTGATGCAGCCTCTGAATATTCATTACAGCACAGGTTTGTGAATGATTCTATCCTATAACCATCCTTTAGAGCAAAAGCATGGTGTTTTCCTCACTGCACAGATGAAGAAATGAAGAAGTGATGGTCAAAAGCATCCATTGGACTGGAGAGGACAGTCTGAGACACCTATGCTGGGATTCACAGCAACAAAATGCAAGCATCTGTAGAGCAGATCTGGGGCTACACCTGAGTTAGAGGCCTAAATTCCCTCTACAACCATCAGAGAACACCGGCATTTAAAAAATGTGTTTCACTTGCCCTAGTTTAGGCATCTGCACCAAGGTAGCTGAGCAGAGCTGAGAGGAGCTGTTCTTTAGAACACTTCCCTCACTTCTCAGTTTGCTAGATCACTCACTACTATGCAATCATTCCAATTAACATCTTTATCTTAATACACAAGCTCAGAGACATATGAGTAAGGCTTCGTTGGCATCTCTAATTCTTGCGTATCCCATCCCTGAAGAGCTGAACTGAAGGGACCTTTGCCAAGACAAGAAAAACTTTCCCCAAAAACTTTTGGAAATATTAGAATCATGAAATCAGTCAGGGGTGGAAGGGACCATAAGGATCATCTAGTTCCAACCCCCCTGTCATGGGCAGGGACACCTCACACTAGATCAGGTTGTCTACAGCCTTATCCAGTCTGGTCTTAAACATCTCTAGGGATGGGGCCTCCACCATCTCCCTGGGCAACCTGTGCCAGCCTCTACCCACCCTCATGCTGAAGAACTTCTTCCAGACAACCAATCTGAATCCACTCACTTCTAGTTTTGTTCCATTCCCCCCAGTCCTATCACTGAAAGTCCCTCCTCAGCTTTCTTGTAGCCCCATTAAGACACCGAAAGGCCACAATAAGGTCATCTGGGAGCCTGCTCCTCTCCAGACTGAACAGCTCCAACTCTCTCAGTATCTCCTGACAACAGAGTAGCCCATCCCTCTGATCATCCTTGTGGCCCTTCTCTGGACACCTTCCCAGCACATCAATATCCCACTTGCAATAGTGGTTCCAGAACTGGACTCGGTACTCCAGGTGGGATCTCAGCAGGGCAGAGCAGAGGGGGAGGAGCACTTCCCTCACCCCGATGCCCACACTTCTCTTGATGTGGGAGTCAGTCTCTTCTTCCAAGTCACAAATGACAGAACAAGGGAAAAATAGCCTCAATTTGTTCCAGGGGTGGTTTAGGTTGCATATTATCACACAGAATCAGACAGGTTGGAAAAGACCTTCAAAAACATCAAGTCCAACCTAGCACCTAACACCTTCTAATTAACGAAACCATGGCACTAAGTGCCTCATCCAGTCTACTTTTAAACACCTCCAGGGATGGGGACTCCACCACCTCCTTGGGCAGCCCATTCCAATGCAAATCACTCTTGCTGGGAAGAACGTTTCCTAACATCCAGCCTGAACCTGCCCTGGTGCAGTTTGAGGCTGTGTCCTCTTGTTCTGTCACTGGTTGACTGACAGAAGACAGCAACCCCACCTGGCTACAACCTCCCTTCAGGTAATTGTAGAGAGCAATGAGGTCTGTCCTGAGCCTCCTCTTCTCTAGGCTGAAAAAACCCAGCTCCCTCAGGTTCTCCTTGTAGGGCTGTGCTCCAGACCCCTTTTTTAAAAGATAAAATTCTTCACAGAAGGGCTTGTGAAATATGGGAATAGGCTGCCCAGGGAAGTGGTGGAGTCACTGTCCCTGAAGGTAAAGACTTGTAGATCTGGTACTGAGGGACACGATTTAGTGGTGGACCAGGCTGTTCTAATGACTGGATTTCATCTTAAATGTCTCTTCCAACCAAAGTGATTCTGTGATCCAAATGTAGCTATGTCTAAGTAGATTTTCACTGGGATAAGCACAAGAGACTTTCTTGAAAAGGGCTTTCTCTCCCTCAACTAGTACCTACCGAATTTGTGAAGATACATCTTCACAAACAAAAGATTTTTCACTTTCTCATCGCAGGCAAAACAACTTTCTCTAAATTAATTCCTGGAAATGACAGATCCCCCAGAACATGCTTAAAAGAAAAGAAAAGAAAAGCAGATTTAGGCAGTTACCTGGGGGTAGGTGGAAAAGGGCCACAAGAAAAACCTCAGCATTCTCCAGACTAAAGACAGTTCCAGGGCTCGCAGTCTATCTCCACAGGGGAGATGCTCAAGTTCCCCAATCATCCATGTGGGGTCTCTCTCCAGCAGATCCCTTTCTCTCCCAAACTGGGGAGCCCAAAACCGGACACAATACTCCAGGTGTAGTCTCACCAAGGCAGAGTAGAAGCTCCCTAGACCTGCTGGATGCTGGATCCTGCCCAAATGGCTCTTATTCTCATCCTAAGCACTTCAGGTGACAGTACACTGCAGTCCTGATGGGGCTAGGGATTAGATACAGCATGCAAAACCCACTAAATGCTGCCCAGAGAATCATCTCACAAAGCTTATTCAACTTTAAGTTAAAAATGCAGTTCCAGGGTATTTAATCTATGAATTGTTTTATTTTAAAATGATAAAGTTAAATATGAATAATGACCTCTAGCTATAAATTACTGCTGGCCTCCCTGAGTAAGTGGCAGGAAGAATTGCTTGTGGAGCTTGGTTTAGATTTTCTTTGCAGCTATAGGGAATGTTGTGCCAAAATCATATTAATGACAAAGGGGAAATCATAGGCTCAGTGTGCCTGCAAGTCCAGGTTGGGATTATTTTTTTTTTTTTTTTGGTGCGTGTGTTGTTTTTGTTTTCCCTATTTAAGCTGTTTCAAGCTTTTAGATTTCAAATTAGAACTCAGGGAAGATGACCTGAATCAGCAATAGCTTTTAGATGTGAAATTAAGAATAAAGAAAAACTCAACCAGGAGTTTTTAAAGTGTTTGAGAAACCTCCTATGGAACACAACACGAGACCCACAGCTCTGCCTCAAGGTGTACATATCACCATCTTTCCATGTACAGATCACCCTTTTCTATGCTCTCATCAGATCCCATCTGGGTCCCCCAACACAAGAAGGACATTAAACTGTTGGAGCCAGTCCAGAGGAGGCCATGAAGATGCTCAGAGGGCTGCAGCAGCTCTGCTATGAGAACAGGCTACAAGAGTTAGGACTCTTCAACCTGGAGAAGAGAAGGCTTCCAGGAGACCTTGGAGTGGCCTTCCAGTATCTGAAGGGGGCTACAGGAGGGCTGGGGAGGGACTATTGACAAGGTCTTGTAATGACAGGATGAGGAGGAATGGGTTTAAACTGGCAGAGGGGAGACTGAAAGTGGATGTTATGAGGAAGTTCTTTGCAGTGAGGGTGGTGAGACACTGGCACAGGTTGCCCAGGGAGGTTGTGGCTGCTCCCTCCCGGGAGGTGTTCAGGGGTAGTTTGGATGAGGCCTTGAGCAACCTGTTCTAGTGAAAGGTGTCCCTGCCTACGGTGGGGGGTTGGAACTGGTTGAGTTTTGAGTTCCCTTCCAACCTAAACCATTCTATTCTATATGCTATTCTATTCTATATTCTGTTCCATTCCATTCCATTCAATCTTTTCATGTACATGTCTCCATCTTTTCATATGCATAACCCCTGGATTATCTGCCAGTAAAAAAAAACAAAAGTGAAACTAACCCTGTAATTCAGAGGCAACATGCATTACAGTTGCTTTTGGAAACCTTGCCCTAGAAAGCCTTATCCTCCTCATTAGCACCCCCATCTCTGTTGCCCATTGTCTGTCTCTTTTCATCCCAGAGACTCACTGTATTTGATGCCCCACAGAAGATTGTGTCAATAGGCAAAGCCCTACTCTGCTTCCAGTTTCATGCAGCTAACCTGAAGGTCTAGGCCACTGCATGTCTTGACTGCCTTCCAAGAAAGAGTGTTTTTATAGTGGTGTGGATTCTGCATGTCAAAATGGAATTCTATCAGCCAGGGAAGAAATACCTGGCACATAAGAGGAAGAAACCTCAGCTTGCTTTACCTGTAACCTTGGGAAGCTGTCATACCCTTCATTATTCATCTCTTCAGGAGGGTTCAGCACTTGTTTTTTGGCTGCAGTGAGCCATGACTTTCCTGCTAGTGTCAGAACTGCAATTGAAGATGAAACTGGAGAACAGTCTGGATAAGTGCTCTTCATAAAATCACTGCCACCCTCTTCTCCCCCTCCAAGAAGAGAACAGCTACAATTCAAGTGAAATCTGCAGTCAGGTGCTTGCCTTAGATTTACTTCAAAAGCAGACCTTGGAGTGGCCTTCCAGTATCTGGAGTGGGCTACAGGAGGGCAGAGGAGGGACACTGCAAAGAAGTTCTTTACAGTGAGGGTGGTGAGACACTGGAACAGGTTGCCCAGGGAGGTTGTGGTTGCTCCCTCCCTGGAGGTGTTCAAGGCCAGGTTGGAAGAGGCCTTGAGTGACCTGTTCTAGTGGGAGGTGTCCCTACCTATGGCAGGGGGGTGGAACTGGATGATCCTTGAGGTCCCTTCCAACCTAAACCATTCTATGATTGTATGATTCTACGCTCAATTATCACAGAGACAACATTTCTTAAGGTCCTCCTACCTCTTCATTGAAACAGCAACATGATCAATTGATAATAGCTGGATCGAATATTCTGACAGGTTACCTTACAGATGAAAATTGTGAGACTCACAGAATGTCAAACATCACTAATGTGAGTCACCAAGGAACAGATTAAAAAAACCAATTCAGTAAGGTTTTGGTTGAACAAAGACTAACACACAGAACAGTTCTTATCAATACTGCTTCCTCAAACCACTCTGATAAATATTGAGTCCATAGGTTATGAAATGATATCTCTAAATGCTCAAAGCGTGGATTTAAGAAAAAGATGCAAATACAGGTTATTGAGAGTGTTTAAAATTACAGTGGGGGAATGTGGTTTGAGTAGCAAATGCACAGAAAATAAAACGTTTCACTCATCGAACAGTTGAGCAGTACCACTAGAAATACAATTCTGTGTAACATGGTCATGTTGTAACATCCAGAATCACAGAATTATTTAGGCTGGAAGAGACCTCTGAGATCATCCAGTCCAGCCTAGGGCCTAACACCACCACATCGACCAGACCATGGCACTAAGTGCCACAGCCAAGCTTGCCTGAAACACCTCCAGGCATGGCAACTCCATCACCTCCCTGGACAGTCCATTCCAGTCTCTAATTCCCCTTTCTGTCAGGAAGTGCTTCCTAACATCCAACCTAACCCTCCCCTGGCACAGTTTCAGGCCATACCCTCTCATTCTGGCACAAGTTGCCTGGCAGCAGAGCCTGACCCCCACCTGACTACACCTTCCCTTCAGGTAGCTGTAGAGTGTGCTGAGGTCCCCCTTAAGTCTCCTCTCCTCCAGGCTACCCCATCCCAGCTCCCTCAGCCTCTCCTCAGTAGCCTTCCCCTCCAGTCCCTTCCCCACTCTCATCGCTCTCCTCTGGCCCCGCTCCAGCCCCTCAATATCTCTCTTGCAGTGAGGGCCCAGAGCTGCACACAGTGCTGGAGGTGAGGCCTCCCCAGTGGCAGTCCAGAGCACTCTCCAGCGCTGTTGGCCACACTAGTCCTGATACAGGCCAAGATGCCCTTGGCCTTCCATGCCAGTTGGCCACACTGCTGGCTCATGCCCAGGCAGCTGTCACTCAGCACTGCCAGACTCACCCCCAGTCTGTAGAGTTGGATGGGGTTATTGTGGTCAAAGTGTAGGACCAAATAAAGCCCTTGGCCTTACGAAACCTCGTCCTGTTGGCCTCAGCCACGGACCCAGCCTGTCCGGGTCACCCTGAAGGGTCTTCCTACCTTCCAGCAGATCCACGCTCCCCCCCAGTTTGGTGTCATCAGTGAATTTACTGACACTAGACTCAATCCCCTCTCATCAAAGTCATCAATAATGATGCTAAATAGAACTGGGCCCAGTACTGATCCCTGGAGGACACCAGTGGTCAGCGGACACCAGCTGGATGCCACAGCATTTACAGCTGTGCTCTGTGCCTGTTCAGCCAGTTCTTCACCCAGCGTTGATATGGCACTGATAATTATCTTTGAGTAACTCTGTTGATTTCAACACAAACTCATACTGCTTGGATGCAGATTTTTCTTCCTACCTGCATTTTTAGACCACAGGCCTGCACTGTCTTCTCTGAGCAGTACACAGCTCCCAGGTGCTGAATACTGCAAGGTGCAACCTCACAGACTCTGTCTTCTTCAGATCTCAGTAATGCTCAGTTTTGCACTAGAATGCCATCAACTGAGACAGTTTGTATTTTGGCAAAATACCTACAAATAATAATACTTTAAAATCACAGAATCAGACAGAATCACAGAATTAACCAGGCTAGAAAAGACCCTTGAGATCATCAAGTCCAACCTACCACCTTCTAATTAACTAAACCATGGCACCAAGTGCCTCATCCAGTCTACTTTTAAATACCTCCAGGGATGGGGACTCCACCACCTCCTTGGGTAGCCCATTCCAATACCAATCACTCTTGCTGGGAAGAACTTCTTCCTAACATCCAGCCTGAACCTGCCCTGGTGCAGTTTGAGGCTGTGTCCTCTTGTTCTTTCACTGGTTTACTGACAGAAGACAGCAATATCACCTGGCAACAACCTCCCTCAGGTAGTTGTAGAGAGCAATGAGGTCTGCCCTGAGCTGCCTCTTCTGCAGGCTGAGCACCCCCAGAATCCATCCTTTTTCAGTATAAATATTCTGTAAAATGATGAATGAGTTATGATCCTCAGTGTAAAGAGATGAAATTTGCCCTACTGCACACCCAATGAATCTTTGAGTTCATGCCAAGCATGTGTGTTCCAGGAGATGGAATCTGACTGATTCTCAGGTTCTCTCCCCTTGGTCTAACCCATCAGACACAGCCTGGGTGTGTCACATCCATGGGGAAAAAAAAAAAAAAGTCAAGATAATGGAGTGGTTTGGTTCTGGATTTTTTAAAACATCTCCCTGAAGGAAAATCGTGGGAGACATGAAGTATTTCCACTCCCTGGAATGGAGGCAGGAATGGCGTTTTTGCTGCTCCTTGGAGATGGGCCCCTTCAGAGACAGCTTCTGGGGTTATAGCCCAAGTTGTCTCTAACATAAAGAAAAACAACTCTGTCCCTTATTCCTTGGTCTCTCAGATAAGTGAAACACCATTAAATCAAACCTAAGGCTGATTTTTTTTTTTAATTGGATTTTTTCTGATTACAGAGTTTCTCTTGCATTGAATTGCATGGCACATGCACAAGATCCTTTAATCTCTAAGAAGCTTAATTATCATCCTCTTTGTAAAACTTTCACACCTTCACTGTGAATTTAAATACTTCAGCTACCTGCTCTTTTTTTTTTTTTTTTTTTTTTTTTTTTT
>VWZE01000952.1:160258-180473 GCA_013396675.1 Eubucco bourcierii
GAGCAGAGTAAAGTGGCAGAATCCCCTCCCTTGCCCTGCTGGCCATGCTTCTTTTGATGCAGCCTAGGACTCGGTTGCTGTCTGGGCTGCATGTGCACACTGCAGGCTCATGTTGAGCTTTTCATCAACCCAGACTCCATGCTGGCTATTTATTATCTGTTTACCTTAGGTTTCCATGCTAGCTATTTATTGTCTATTTACTTTAGATTTCCACGCTAGCCATTTGCTGTCTATTTACCTTAGGTTTCCCTGCTAGATATTTTCTGTTTATCTTAGGTTTCCATGTTAGTCATTTACCTCAAGAGGTGTAAAAAATATTTTTATCTTTTTTGGACATTAGGAAAAAAGTTTTTCAAAGAGAGGGTGGTCAGGCACTGGAATGAGCTGCCCAGGGAGGTGGTGAAGTCACTGACCCTGGATGTGTTTAAGGGTCATTTGGATGTGGTGCTTAGGGATATGGTTTAGGGTGGATCTTGTAAAGTAGGGTCATAGGTTGGACTTGGTAATCCTGAGGGGCTTTTCCAACCTCGATGTCCCTGTGATTCTGTGATCTTCATTTTCTATCAGCTAAATAGAGTAGATTAAAGCAGGTAAACAAGGAAGAATTGATGCCTGACTGATAGATAACAATCCTCTTAGAGGTTCATGATGACATTCAGTGAAGTCACAGAATCAAAGAAATATCCAGGCTGGCAAAGTCCTTCAGGATCACCAAGGCAAACCCACATCCCTATTCTACAAGGTGCACCCTAAACCGTATCCTGAAGCACCACAGACAAACCACCTTGAGACACATCCAGGCCTGGGGACTCCACCACCTCCTTGGGCAGCTCACTCCAATCCCTCACCACTCTTGCCACCAAAAAATGTTTCCTAATATCCAGCCTAAATCCACCCAGTGGCAGCTTGAAGCCATTCCCTCTTGTTCTATCACTAATGACTTGTGAGACCAGCAGCAACCTTTCGAGAGGGTCCTTTCAGGTAGTTGTAGACAGCCATGAAGTCTCCCCTCAGCCTCCTCTGTTTCACACTAACCATCCCCAGCTCCTTCAGTTTCTCCTCATCAGATTTATTCTCCAGGTCCTTCATCAGCTTCCTTGCCCTCCTCTGCACTGCTTCCAGCACCTTCACATCTCTCTTGTATTGCAGTGCCCAAAACTGAATGCAATACTCAAGGTGTGGCCTCACCAAAGCTAACTCCAAAGGGCAATCACCTCCCTGCTGCTGCTGCATTTCTCATTCTAGTCAGGATGCCATTGGCTTTCTTGGCCACCCTGGCACAGTGCTGGCTCAAATTCAGCTGCTTGTCAATTAGAAACCCCAGATCACTTTCAGCTAGACAGTTTTCCGGCCACACTGCACGAAGCCTGTAGCATTGCTTTCAGTATCATCATGAGATGAAGAGTTAAAAGGAGTAACTCCCCACTTGGTGTTGTAAAAAAGCAGTCCTGAAAGGCAGAAAACTCAGTAACAGGAAAAAAAATCACATGCTTCAGACTTCTACAATGGAAAAAAAGCCCTTTTGGTGCCACAGATAAGTTGTATCTTAAAACCTTTGCTAGAAGAAATCTTAACAAGTCAGCACTACAGAGAAAGAACTTACTTACTGTATAGATCTACAACTGACTATCAGTTGATAATACTGTCCCTACAATCCCTGATGCAGGCATCTGGCACTGACAGCAGAAAACACAAACAGTGTTTGATAAACAAGGAACTTGTACAGTATGATGAGAGACTAAGGTGCCAAATAAAGTAGATTTAAATATCTGCTTTGTTTGCACAGCAGGAATGTGGATGATGAACCGGCATCCAGGAGAGACAAAAATTCTGTGTTTTACCAAGTGACACATCTGCACGTGGGTGTCTCTGGAACTGTTACAGTGATGTATGACTATATCACCTTCTGCCTTAAGAAAGAGCCAATATATCTGGAGTGACTTTGGGACACTGAGGTTTTCTCCTTGAGATCCACATATTGACTGAAGTGCTCAAACTGTGGCAATATTAGGACCTCAGGAAAAAAAAACCACATACCAGGAAATTAATAACTTTACACTCAGACAAGGATTTAGCCAGTGCCTTCAAGAAGCCTGTGGTCACAAACTAAAGAGAGAAAGAAAATTCAAAATGAATACCTGCATAAAAAGTTTATTACCCCTTCTGGAGGTCTGGGGACTGTATTGCATGCACATCCAACCAGGCTGAGGAGACAGTCTCCATCCTGACATTTACCAGCTGGCAGCTCAACTTTTTGACTTCACGTATTGTCTTCCAGCACAAGTTGTGTACATGTTTGTGTAGCATTATTTAAAGCAGAGTAATATTTCAACTAATGAAGCTCCTGTGACCTTTGCTTTGCAGATGAATTTTCATTCAATCTGTCTCTGAAGGAACATAAGAGAGGAAGTGTTCTTCAAAGGTTTAAGTAACTAAATTCATATTCGGAATTTCAATGGATCTAGTTCTGTGGCTTTGTGACAGCCAAGAGGCTTGCAGCTGCAGTCTGATGCTGGAGTGCACCACATATCTGTTGTGTCAAAGACTTGTAAGAGACAAAGGAAATGTTAATTTTATGAAGAAACAGAAGGAAAGAGGCAGAATGGAACCCTACAGGCTTCCTGACTTTCTTTATATTTTCAAGGTCTTGAGGTATTTATAAGGTTTAAGAGTCTGTACTTGAGTCTGTACTTAGAGTCTTCGGAGCTCCTGTTTCTTGGTCTTGTAATACTCTGTAGCTCTTAAAGATCTCCACAGCTCTGGTTATGCTTTGAGTAATACTGTTTGATGAAACTTAAGGAGCAGCCTGTGAGTTATTTTTTTCTCCTATACTCTGTGCCTTGCATAAATTACTAGAAATCTGCCCTGGATTACCTCACCTGATTAAACTATGCAAGCTTTCCCTCTTAAGAAGAGCACTAAAAAGAGAAAGCTTGAGTGCTCTTGCTTTCAGGCAGAAATACTGAAGGGTGATGTACATTTCTTCACGTGTACTCTCATACAATTGTTATAGCCTTTTGGTTTCTCTTGTTTTCAACTTAGAAGAGGTAATAAGGCTTGGGCAGTGTTAAACTACTGGCATACTTAGTAGCAAATGACTGTGTGAACAGTTCCTTTACTAGAAAGCTGTATAAGTGATAAACATTGAGCTCAGAAAATTGAGAGCATAGCCCTAGCTAAAATTGACCACTTCTATGTCAGGGTGACTTTGGTAGCGTGGTACTGAAAAACAATCTGACCATATCTGTTTCGCAGAGAACAATTACAGGGTGCACATTCCAGCAAACTCATTCTGACTCAAATAAGTGCCAGAACTGCTAAAGTAGCCACAGAAACATGTGGATTTTGAATGTGCAATATGGTCCTTCATTCCAGAAGACCACAAAGTGTTTTGAACTAAGAAACAATCAGTGAAGAAATGAGAAAGAAAGATGTGTCTTTCAGGTGTGAATATCTAAGACAAGCTTGCTTTTGTGCCAGTCACAGGATCACAGGATGTTAGGAGGTGGAAGGGACCTCTGCAGATCTTTGAGTCCAACCCCCCTGCCGCAGAAGCACCACAGAATCTAGTGCAGGTTGCATAGGAACACATTCAGACAGGGCTGGAAAGGTTCCAGAGAAGGAGACTCCACTACCTCTCTGGGCAGCCTGTGCTAGGGCTCTGTCACCCTTACACTCAAGAAGTTCTTCCTCATTTTCAGCTGGAACTTCCTGTGCTGCAGTTTCCATCCCTTGCCCCTTGTCCTATCCCAGAGCGCAAGTGAGCAGAGGCTGTCCCTGTCCCTTCCTTCCTGACCTCCAAACCTCATCTATTTATAGGCATTGATTACAACCATCTCAGTCTTCTCCTCTCCAGACTAACCAGCCCCAGGGCTCTCAGCCTTTCCTCATCAAGCAGTGCTCCAGTCCCTACAGCATCCTTGTAGCCCTCTGTTGGACTCTCTCCAGTACACCCCTGTCCATCTTGAACTGGGAAGGACAGAACTGGATGCAATATTTCAGGTATGGCCTCACTAAGGCAGAGTAGAGGGGAAAGAAAAACTCCCTCAATCTGCTGGACACACTCTTCTAATGCACCTGAGGATCCCCTTGGCCTTCTTGCCCACAAGGGCACATTGGAGTCCCATGTAGAACTTGTTGGCCACCAGGATTCCCATAGGGCTCCTCTCCAGCCTATCACCTCCCAACCTGTGCTGGTGCAGTTTATTTTTCCCTCCCAGAGGCAGGACTCTGCACTTATCCTTATTGAACCTCATTGGGTTCCTCTGTGCCCTGCTCTCCAGTCTGTTCCAGTCTTGCTGAATGGCTGCACAGACTTCAGATGTATCAGCTAAGCCTCCCAGCTTCTGGCACTAGTGAGTAGTTTTGTTTAACTAGAGTACTCTTGATTCAAAGACTACCCCAGCAAGAACATCCAAGACTTAAAAAGTAGATTGCTCAAAACTCCGCAGCAGCAATTTAGGAGCTAGAGTTCATAAAAATGTTATGAGACAGAATTTAAACTCAAGGTAGTCATAACTGTTGGATTTTCCTAAATGATCCCTTCCTGAGTAAATGCAGGCAACTACCTAAGGAGATTCAGCCCCAGTTACAGAGAAAAGAGAGCCCCAAAGTATCACAGCAGATTTTAGAAATCATAGAATCACAGAATGGTAAGGTTGGAAGGGACCTCAAAGATCATCTAGTTCCAACCCCCTGCCATAGGCAGGGACACCTCCCACTAGTATCCAGAAGGGAATCTGCATGTTTGGTTACAAAAATAAATTAGTCATAACATTTACTTCTGGTTTTAGACAGAGGCAGGGTGAACCTCTGTCACTATCTGAAACTTTATCAGAAAGCAACCCCCAGTGAGTTCAATAGGACCAGCTGCATCTCCTACATTATCTACACACTTCATTACCTTGCACAGAACCCCTTGATGTTTTTTTCACTCCAGTTTGTCTAGGCTGCAGAAACAACAAAATGTACAAGCTTCTCAGGTGACCTCTTAAAGGATTAAGGAGAAGGAACTAAATTCCAAGAAATATAGCACTTCTGAAACAACTTATGCTTAAAGAAGTAAAAAGGCAGTTACACACAACAGGTCTGTATCTGAAAAGTAGTTCAGGATTGTTTTCTTCATTCAGTGTAGTCTTTTCAAATCAAGTTCCAATTTCATGCTATCAGAATATATTTTATGTCTCTTCCTGGGTGTGGCAACATGGAATGCTGATTTACAGGGTATATTAAGTGAGATATTAAAAGAATTAATGGTACAATTATAACTCCTTGAGTAAGATCACAGAATCACAGAACTAACCAGGCTGGAAAAGACCTTTGAGATCAAGTCCGACCTATCACCAAACATCTTCTAATTAACTAAACCATTGGCACCAAGTGCCTCATCCAGTCTCCTTCTAAACACCTCCAGGGATGGGGACTCCACCACCTCCTTGAGCAGCCCATTCCAATGCCAATCACTCTTGCTGGGAAGAACTTCTTCCTAACATCCAGCATAAATCTGCCCTGGCACAGCTTGAGACTATGTCCTCTTGTTCTGTCACTGGGTGCCTGGGAGAAGAGACCAACCCCACCTGGCTACCACCTCCTTTCAGGTAGTTGTAGAGAGCAATAAGGTCTGCCCTGAGTCTCCTCTTCTGCACACAGAACACCCCCAGCTCCCTCACCTTCTCCTTGTAGGGTTAAAGGTTTAGAGTAGGAAGACCCCACAGAATGCACCAATCTCTTACATAACTTTTGTATTGTTGCTCCTCTTAGCAGGTTAACCTACTAAACTAGGGGCAAAGTCACCTTAACTAATGTTCTTCCCCTTCGTTTTAGCCTATTTTTATATCCATACGAATCCTGAGGCAGCACTACAAACAGCTTGTCTTTGTGAGTAACGAGACAGGGAACAGAGTAACGTTTCTTTAAGTCTTAAATTTCTCTTCCCAACTCATAGAATTATAGAATGATAGAATAGTTTAGGTTGGAAGGGACCTCAAAGATCATCCAGTTCCAATCCCCCACCATAGGCAGGGACACCTCCCACTAGAACAGGTTGCTTAAGGCCTCATCCAAACTGGACTTGAACACCTTCAGGGAGGGAGCAGCCACAACCTCCTTGGGCAACCTGTGCCAGTGTCTCACCACCCTCACTGCAAACAACTTCCTCCTAACATTCACTTTCAGTCTCCCCTCTGTCAGTTTAAACCCATTACTCCTTGTCCTGTCATCACATGACCTTGTCAATAGCTCCTCCCCAGCCCTCCTGTAGCCCACTTCAGATACTGGAAGGCCACTCCAAGGTCTCCTGGAAGCCTTCTCTTCTCCAGGCTGAAGAGCCCCAACTCTTGTAGCCTGTCCTCACAGCAGAGCTTCTCCAGCCCTCTGAGGATCTTTGTGGCCCTCCTCTGGACTCACTCCAACAGTTCCATGTCCTTCTTCTGTTGTGACTTGTATCTCCCCTTTCATGTTACTCCCAGTTTTGACTTCACTGCTCTTGAGCAGGAGTGAAGTCTCAGAGCAGCACAGCTGTCCCAGGCCAGGAAGCAACGGGTTAAGATGAATGATTTTCAGCCTTTGCACCATGGTTATAACACAACTGCAGAAAATAAAGTTTTCCAACAATACGTTTTCACACCGTTGCTGGAAAAGTATGCAGGGCATGAAAACTGGAAAAAAATGAAAACCTTCCAAGGGCTAGATACAAAATCTAACCAAATCATAACACATTAGAAAGAGAACCTGCTGGATCCCTCCTTATTTCTTCCCCCAGACACTGCACGACTGCCATCCCATATGTTTCTTGGCGTTTGATTCCCTTTTCCTTCCTTCTGATGCCACAACTCTCAGGTTCTTCTGTCTTAAAGTTTCCATAAAGTAACACATCAATTGCCAGGAAGGCAAGAACATGTCTGAATGTGTTACTGAAGACAAAAGGGAGAGAGAAGAGTTTATTCAGAGAAGGACACAAAGAGATCATCTGGTAAGTACTGCCTGTACAGTTAAGAGGATACAACTTAACCTCCTGCACTGAGCTCTGTCCAAACAAAATGGAAAAGAAGGTTCATGCCTTGAACAATCTGCAGTTAAAAGCACAACAGAGCTTCTCATCATATGGTCTTGTCCTCATACAAACCTGCAAAGATCATCTGTGAAGTTGAGGTTGATTGCCTCCCTGGGGCATACAGGAGAATGGGGATGAGAGTTTTCTCTAGAATGAAAGTCTCACTGGGAACTTTGTTCTTTTTTTCACTTTAAGAATCATAGAATGGTTAGGGTTGGAATGGACCTGTGAAGGTCATCTAGACCAACCCCTCCTACTAATCAAGGACATCCTCAACTAGACTAGGCCACTCAGAGCCCTGTCAAGCCTCATTTTGAATATCTCCCGGGGTGAGGCTCCAGAGATAGAAAAATGGAATTATAAAGAATCTTGGTTATACTGCGATGATAGATAGGGTTTGGTCATCCATCATCTTTCAAATTAAAAGAATAAAAAGGAAAACAACTGAATTCTAGTTCTCTTCAGGTTACAAGACCACCTGCATTTTCATTTTCTACATGGGAAATCCTGCTCAGATGTTGAGCCATCTCCACCTTTCTGGATGTGAACCTTGCGCAACTGTTCAGCAGACTGGTCTGCTAGTCACTAGGTAAACTTGTCACTCCATTCTTGAAGGTTAAGTAAACAGATATATATAACAACCCTGAGCAACACTAGAGGCTTGGGGAAGTGTGGCTGGAAAGGTGTTGGCAGAAAGGGATCTCGAGGTTATAATAGACAAACAACTCAATATGAGCCAGCAGTGTGCTTGGGTGGTCAAGAAAGCCACCAGTATCCTGGTTTGGATTAGAAATGCTGTGTCCACCAGGAGCAGGGAGGTGATTGTCCCCTTGGACTTGGCTCTGGTGAGACCACACTTTGAGTATTGCATTCAGTTTTGGGCACTGCAATACAAGAGAGATGTGGAGGTGCTGGACCCAGTGCAGAGGAGGGCAGGGAAGCTGGGGAAGGGCCTGGAGAATAAATCTGATGAGGAGTGACTGAAGGAGCTGGGAATGGTTAGCGTGAAATAGAGAAGACTGAGGGGAGGCTTCATGGCTGTCTACAGCTGCCTGAAAGGACCCAACTGACAGGTTGGTGCTGGTCTCTTCCCACAGGTAAACAGTGACAGAAAAAGAGGGAATGGCCTCAAGCTGCCACTGGGTGGGTTTAGGTTGGAGTGGTCAGGTGTTGGAATGGGTTGCCCAGAGAGGTGATGGAGTCACCAACCCTGGATGTGTTTAAAAATTGTTTGCCTATGGTGCTTGAGGATATGGTTTAAGGGTGCACCTTGTACAGCAGGGAGGTGGGTTGGACTTGGTTATCCTGGGGGTCTTTTCCAACTGGAATGTTTCTCTGACATAAATATATATATATTATAATTTAAAACCCCTTGAAATTTCTATATCAGAGAAAAACAAAGGGGGCTGTTCCAGAATAAACAAATATCTAACATTATTCTTTTATATTAATCTTTCCAAAGCTTTTAAGCTTGGCAGCGCTATTTCACAAATTCCTGTGAGGCTGCTTTACTGCTAGGCTAGAAATCTGACTGTGGAACCAAGGAAAAGAAGATCCTCAAACAAAGAAGAAATATTTCAGTTTGATTGCTGAATATTCCTATTTCTTGCTGCCATGAATTTTCTGTATCTTGCAAAAATGAAGTGGGTATGACACCTTCTAGAACAAATGGGAATAACTGAATTCCAACTGAAAAAGCCACCTGCTCTCCTTGACTTTCCACAAAGCCTCCTGTATTTTCAGTGAGTTCAATCAAAGTTTGTTTAAAGCTTAAGCTCATTTTTCAATCCATGATCTGCCACCTCTGCATTTCTTAACGTTTTTTCTCCTCCTCATTCTTTGCTATATGGCAGTTTTGTGACTTTTTAATGTCTTGGCCACCTAGCAGCACCGGCAAAAAGGGAAAGAATTCCTGTAAAAGCAAGCAAAACCCCCTTTTGTGTGACATAGAAATGCTTACACTTCATTAACCTTTATTATAAACCAGTCACTGGAAAAGTTACTTTGCTAGAATCCACACTATGGTTTCACTCTACAAACCATGAAATGTCAGAATGCTAAATTACAGTAAAATACTGCTCACCTCCTCATGAACCCAAGATTAATGATACGGTGCAGAAGGGAATAGCAGTGCTACCAGAAGCGTAACAGGTCGTGATCACTTTTAAAACAGCTCATCAAGAAACAGGAAGCAAAACTGCCACAGATGGTTCCCAAAAGTTGAGCCCCACTTTCCCAACCTACCCATCACTGAGACATCGTATTCAACCAGCAGGGTCGCCTCCTGGCCGCATTGTTTCAGAATGCTCATGGCTTCAGCGTGCGTTGTTCCAAGCAGTCGGATCCCATCGACACTCAGCAGCCTGTCCCCGGGTTTGATTGTGCCCTCTCTGAAGAGGAGATCAAAGGAATGATCTTTGATGATAGAAGATAAATGGATGTTGAGATAATACCGTTCTAAGGCAAAGCAATTCCCTCGCAGCCTCTCTGACATCCATCCCTCTCGCCTTAACACTTAACATTTCCTTTGACAGTGAGAGCGTTCGGAGGGCACAGTGGAAAGGAAATGGCTTTAATTGGAAAGCCAGCGACTGGAAAACAGCTTAACACAGAGCTAAATAATCAAGTCTCGTTAAATGGCCACTCAGCAGAGTTTCTGCTCTAACATACACTTGCTTTCTGTCTTGTCCACACAACTCCTCTTTCATACACACATAAACACCTCCTCCTTCAATGTTTTCTTAGAAATAAATGCAAAGTGTAAGCAGACAGGTGGAGGAACAGCTTGCAAAACATGAATGTCCATTCTCTGGTTTGTTTCAGTGGCATTCCTTCCTTGGATTAATTCCATTTTTCTTCTTTTCCTATGTAAAAAATAATCTGGCTCTAAAAGTACACCGTCTCCCAGGGAAAAATTAATTTGGCTCTAGAAGTAAGCTGTCTCCCAGGTGAATTTCATAACGTTTTCAGAATTGTAATAGAAATTAAGTACTGACAGTCTCATCTCAACAACTGGGGTGAAAAACAAGGAAGCAAGAGGGATGATGGTGTGAAGAAAAGGAGGGATAAAACAAACACTGTCTTGGAAGCGTTTGCTTCTCACTTCGTGTTTCCAAGGTCAAAAATGTCAACAGAGTCTAGAGAAAATCAGTCTGCTCTAAAGAAATTGCACTTTGTGTTTCTTCAGTGGTTTAAGGACAGAAAAGCTATTTTTAAAAGTATAATTACTAAAAAAGATATAATTCCTGCACATAAATGAAGTGAATATTCTTTCTTTATGTAGATACAGGATGATATTACAGAGAAATACTCTCATACAGAACGTATGTCATACACTCATACAGAAGAGATGTCTGGACTCAGAAATTGCCCAGGTGAAGTTATGTGTGAACTCACATGCAAAAGAACAACGCACCACTCCCTGAAGATATGCCAATATTTTTTCTGAAGTGCAAGAGAGAAAGGTTGTGATGTTACAGGAGTATAAACGGCACAATTAAGAGTTATGCCCATTGTCTGAAGGCTGCAAAATATGTGCTCTGACCTACTGCAGGTTGGTTTCTGGAAAGGTTTCTGAAAATGGGAATGCCTTGAAACATGCAGCATACTAAATTAAAGTTCACACACGCACCCCTACCCACCATGATGTGCCAAGCCTCTGTGGATGTCTCTCACTGTTATTATTACAGTTAAATGCACAAACCACAAATGTCAAAGGAACAGGTTTCAGTATATGTACTTCACTCCAAATCCTAGCTTTTGCCCCAACTAATTCACCTTTGTCCACTTCTCTTTATATGCACTCCAAAGAAAGATGAATTGTACCTGTCAGCGGGCCCTCCAGGTCTAACACATGTTATTACAACAGGACGAGATTTATTTCTGTCATCGTGTGCTCCACCTGGAAAGAGAAAAGTGGGAGAAAGCACACCTTCCTTTTATGTTCTTTTATGAAAGCCCACGTTCAAAAGGCAAGCCACAATCTTGCAGCTTGAACAACTACAAAGGGGCTAAAAGACAGGAAAAATAAAAAACGGTCAAGCCATTAATATGAATCTCCACTGCATTTTATCTTAAGTAAAATCAACCTATGGTATGGTATAAAATATATATTTTTAAAAAATATTTCTTTTTATAAGATTTTTATAAAATGTTTCTACAGAATGATTCTTAAGAGATGTAAATCACAGAATCACAGAATGTCAGGGGCTGGAAGTGACCTCAAAAGATCATCCAGTCCAACCCCCTTGCCAGAGCAGGAGCACCTAGAGCAGGTTACACAGAACACATCCAGGCAGTTCTGGAATATCTACACAGAGGGAGACTCCACAACCCCTCTGGGCAGCCTGTGCCAGGGTTCTGTCACCCTCACAGGGAGAACATTTTTCTCATGTTTCATATGGACCCTCCTATACCTCAACTCCCACCCATTGCCCCTTTTCCTGGCACTGGGTATCACCCAGCAGAGTCTGGCTCCAGCCTCTGGGCACTCAGCCTTTACATCGTTATAAACATTACTGAGGTCCTCCCTCAGGCTCCTCCTCTCCCAGCAACACAGTCCCAGCTCCTTCAGACTCTCCTCCTAAGGAAGACCTTCCACTCCCTTCAGCATCTTTATGGCTCTGTGCTGGACTCTTTCAAGCAGTTCCCTGAGGTCCTTCTTGAACTGAGGGGCCCAGAATTGGACACAGTAGTCCAGATACAGCTTCACAAGGGCAGAGTAGAGTGGGAGGAGAACCTCTCTTCACCTACTAACCACACTTCTTGGAATACACCCCAGAATCTCTCAGAACCTCTAAGAGGTTTCTTACAGCCTCTACTCTGCAAATTTGGTCTCAGTGTGAACACTTACTGTCCTATAGTGTTGCAGAGAGCAAAAAGCATCTGTACTTCATGTATGCTCAGAATAACAAGTGGTCACTGAGGAATTTATATATTAAGGAAATATATAAAGGTTTTCTCTGAATAAACAAATAAATTAATCACTGGGGTATATTATTTAACAGATGCACGTTCTCTTCTGTCAGTGAAAATATTTCTGTTGTGCAATTCAGGCTATCAATGCAATTAATCAGATTTCATATCTAATTTACACAAACACTATTATGTGGATCTTTTTTAAGAACCATAATATTCTTGCTGATTTCAGTGGTAGTATAATCTGGTCTTATGTGAAATTATGTTTGTCAAGTTCAGGGCATAACTGATTAATTACTGTTCTTCCACACATAAAAATATTCTAATGATTCAAAAAAAGCAGTACATGGACATATGGGGAAAAATAATACAAATATCAGAGATTTTTACAAAGCATAGGCCATAAATCTTGAAATTATTTCTTGGTGCCATGAAAACAAATTTAATGCTAACTTACCTCTTATTACAAATCCAAAAGTGTTCCCCTCTTTATGTAAAGTAACTTCCACAGTTCTAAAGATGAGACCCGACCCTTGTACAGCTAAAAGAAAGAAAAAAAGTAAAAAATGCAGTTATTACTAATTTTGTCATCACACACACACACACATCTGCAGTTTTTCCAGTTTAAGATAGCTGCTTTGTGTGTGCCCATACAATTGGAAAGATTCCCACTACAGAACAGTCAAATTAAAGACCTGTAATTAAATCTACCTCATCCTCTTTTTGAGAGAATTTCAGGCCAGATATTTTGCAGAGTGCCAACGGTTTGGACAAAGAGGCACAGATGCATACACCTGACGAGGGACTGGAGCATTACTGTTTAAATTTAAACTGTGTCATAATTTTGTTTTTCTTAGTTAGACAAGAGAGCTGGAAAAAATTGAGAATCAAGAAAGAGACACAAAATTGAGAGACTGGATTCTTAAAGCTACTTTTGTTCAGCCATTAAAATATTTACTTGTATTGATTAAAAGTCAAGATTTTTACTGTGTATCTTTAAACTCATATTAGTAGATTAAGGAGAAAAGAGTCTTTTCACAATACTGTCAGGGTTGGAACACACCTCAACAATTCACCTAATTCCAAGACCCCTGCTATGGGCAGGGACACCTCACACTAGATCAGGTTGCCCAGAGCCCCAACCAGTTTGGCCTTAAAAACATCTAGGGATGAGGTTTCCACCACCTCCCTGGGCAACCTGTGCCAGTCTCTCACCACCCTCTAATAACCTGCTTGCTTATTAGTGCTCAGTGTGCAGCAATAATCTTTGACTTCTACTTGAGTCAGTATTTTCTCTGTGCTGCACAGCTGGGTTAGGAGACAAGGCACCTAATGCTCAGATCAACACATTTGGGCTTGATAATGCATTTTACAGAATTTGAAATCATTGCTGTTAAGAGCCCAATGGCCAGTTTACCATTAGCTTTCACAGGAAAAACTTTGGCAGAGTGTAAGATTCCCTTTCCCAAAGTGAAAGGACACTGGGGAAAAACACATGCACACAGACTTCCCAGCTTCCAGTAAGGCACTGCAAACAGTACAACACACACAAAGATTAACCCCCCACCAGCCATCTATCAAATACATGTTTTGTGAGCTGCAGAATCACAGAAGGTTAGGGGTTGGAAGATACCTCAAAAGCTTATCCAGTTCAATTCTCTGCCAGAACAGGAGCACCTACAGTAGGCCACATCCAGGCAGGTTTGGAATATCTCCAGACAGGGAGACACCACAACCCCCTGGGTAGCCTGTTCCAGGGTTCTCTCACAGGGAAAACATTTTCCTCATGTTTCGATGGAACCTCCTGTGCTTCAACTCCCACCCATTGCCCTTTGTCCTCTCATTGGGCATCACCTAGCAGAGCCTGGCTCCAGCCTCTTGGCACTCAGCCTTTACATCTTTATAAACATTCATGAGGTCAAGGAACTAAGGAAAACCTATGTTCTTTAATGCTCCTGCCTATCAAAGCTTCTCTGTCCCCTGTTTGGGTATCCTGAGGGTGCAATGGACACCACAGGCTACACAGCTGAGGAGTGCATGCTGTTGGCCATGAAACTGGTGGCTCCTGAGTGCTTGTATGCCTCTCCCTGGGGACTCCCCTGCTTGGGGACTCACTCAGGTGATGTAATGTACTGTGTTTGGAGTCTTCCAACTAAAAGAGATTAGATCTGTGTTTCTGAATCTGTGATTCTGTCAATTACAAGGAGTAGCAGAAATTTTTTGCTTTCATTCCTGTCAACGGAAAAGTCCCCTGTGTGTTGCTGAAGATGAACCCACACATCCTAACCTACTTGATGTGGCCAACCTCCAATGGGACAGGTAAAACCTGCAGTTCATCAGTGAGAAATGGCATGTGGTGTCACTAGGCAACATCCATCCTGCTGGTTGTCCTTCCACCCCAGCCTTACCCTGGGTGGGGAAAGAAGTCCTTAACCTTTATCAACAATAAAGGCAGGTATGAGGCAGGCATAGCTCATATTGCAGTTTAAAATGCTGAGGTGCCTTGTTATGAAAATAGCAGCTGCATGCTCCTGTTGTGAATACTGGCAGACAGGTAAGGAAGCGTTAGGGAGAGCAGGATTACTGGTGCTCAGCCAGACTGAATCCAGCATTATTAGTTCCGACATTTCCTCACTCTGAAACCACGACAGCCCTCTCTATGGGAGGGCTACCATGAGAACAACAGGAGAATTTCATTATGTATGGGCAGGGAAGGAGGTGCCAGGACTTCACCACCTGACCTGCTGGAAAAGTTCTTCATATTATGAAGGCACTGTGTTTAGCTCGTTCACAAGAAGTTAATGGGACAACTAGAATGCTAATTATCTACAACTTTATAAGCTATGCTTCTATCAAGGTGTCAGAAATTCTGTCATTTAGTATGCCAAAATCCTCTTTAAGTGGACAGAAGTGGCATGAGTGCCAAAAGCAAGTGAAATGGGAGGAACCCTCCTTGAGTAACTACGAAACAAATAATGCTTACAAAACAGTAACAGCTCCAGCAAAATAATTTTGAACTGAGCTGACTTCATTAACTAAAATCCTGTGGTTCTGAATATGAACTTCCCTTACCAAAAGCAAACACAACTCAACTCAACAGAGAACATTTAAAACATACCAAGGCAGTTGTCAGGAGACCACAAAAGCAACCAAATATGTAATTAGCTTAACTCTCCAGCTGCTCAAAAGCTGTGTGGAATTCCTCCTCTCCTGAGCACCAAAGACAGTGATGGATATTTTTGCTTCTATTTTGCAAAAGTATTTAAGGAAACAAGAACTTCCTATCTGGTTCTGCAGACTTTTCTGGATGAATATCAGCAAATTACATCTTCTCCCCTCCAGCCACCTGCCACTCACTTCTTCACTTTAGGTCCCAGGTTTCCCACTCCCCATTACTCTACCTCTCACTTCATACCCTCAATTTCCACTGATTCTCTACTACAGACACATGGTCATAGATGTAAGCACAATAGAAAGAGCTAAGAGAAGGAAGAGAAACACTCAGTAGCACTGATTTCGGTGTCAACATATACTTGTGCTTTGAAGACAATACTGCTCAACAAGAGTCCCTTGTTTCAGCTTTATGCATCTACATGGCCTACTCCCCTGGCACTTCTTGGGACATGGCTTAGCGTGTATGGTGTTGGGTTGATGGTTAGGCTTGATGATCTTAAGAGGTCTTTTCCAACCTTAGTGGTTCTATGATTCTGCTTTAGAAATGAGATGCTGATCAAACATGATGTCAGAAGACTGGAAAAGTCCTAAAGTGCGGTGTTAGTGTGGGAGAGCAGGGGTGTGCTACAAGTGAAGGTAGGAAAAGGCAGAACTCACAGATATTCATTACTCTCATCTCAGAAGATTTTACTGTAACATGGATTCTCTTACTCCAGAACCTATCTAATCTAATTCCCAGTATTTAAAAAAAAAAAAAAAAGAAAGAAACCAATAAAAGAAACAAAACAGAAGAAAAATGGAGGTTAAGAACTCTGTTCTGTTGATCAAGGGGCTGGAACACTTCTCCTATGAGACAGACTGAGGGAGCTGAGATTGTTCAGCAGGGAGAAGACTCTGCAGAGACCTAATAGCTGCCTTCTGATACCTGAAGAGGGATACAAGAAGGTTGGACAGTGATTACAGAGGCCTGTAGTGACAGGATGAGGGCGATGGTTTTAAATGAGACAAGAGTAGATTTAGGTTGGACCTTAGGAGGAAATTCTTTACCATGAGTGCAGTGGAACACTGGAACAGGTTGCCCAAAGAGGTAGTTGAGGCCTCACCCATGGAGATATTCAAGGTTAGGCTTCACAGGGCTCTGGGCAACCTGTTCTAATGGAGGATAGAATCATAGAATCATAGAATGGTAAGGTTGGAAGGGACCTCAAGGATCATCTAGTTCCAACCCCCTGTCATAGGCAGGGACACCTTCCACTAGAACAGGTTACTCAAGGCCTCATCCAAACTGGCCTTGATCATCTCCAGGGAGGGAGCAGCCACAACCTCCCTGGGCAACCTGTGCCAGTGCCTCACCACCCTCACTGGAAAGAACTTCCTCCTAACACCCAGTCTACATCTTCCCTCTGCCAGTTTAAACCCATTGCCCCTTGTCCTGACATTGCAAGACCTTGTAAATAATCCCTCCCCAGCCTTCCTGTAGGCCCCCTTCAGATACTGGAAGGCTACTATCAGGGCCCCTCGAAGCCTTCTCTTCTCCAGGTTGCACAGACCCAACTCTCTCAGCCTGTCCTCATAGGAGAGCTGCTCCAGCCCTCTGATCATCTTTGTGGCCTCCTCTGGACCCACTCCAATACTTCCATGTCCTTCCTGTGCTGGGGGCTCCAGAACTGCACACAGTACTCCAGGTGGGGTGTCCCTGCTCACTGCAGGGGGATTTGAATAGATGACCTTTGGAGGTCCCTTCTGACCCAAACCATTCTATGATTCTGTGACTATCATTTAGACTCCTAAAACACCTGAATATTTCTGACAGCATCCCCCTATACTGCCAGTTATTTCATACTGTTTCCATGCTCTGTGTTAAGTAGGGTTATGTGTTGGACTTGGTGATCCTGAGGGCCTTTTTCAACCTGAATATTTCTGTGATTCTGTGTGATTCTGTTCTTGCTCTTCAGAGGAGTCCCAGAAGTAGCACATGACCAGATCCTGACCTACTTTTAACAACTGAGCATGCTTCATCCTGCAGGTAATGCAGGGTGGGCCTGTCTTCCTGGACCAAATTTTGTCTCAATATTTTCACCTTAATCATTTGGACAGCTAAGGTCACTCCAAACTATGAATGTAGTCTGCAGTGCAGCTGTGTTCACCTCTAGTCAGTATTTTTATTTCACTGTGACAGAGTTGATTCTTATTTCTTTGCCTTTTAACTTCTTTGTTCTTTGTCTTGATGACATGAGGTGGCTGGACTTAGGAAGAAGTTCTTTACAGAGTGATTGGCATTGGAATGGGCTGCCCAGTGAGGTGGTGGAGTCAGCATCCATGGAGGTGTTTAAAAGGAGGCTGGATGTGGCACTTAGTGCCATGGGTGAGTTAATTAGATGGTGTTGGGTAATAGATTGGACTTGATGATCTCAAAGGTCTTTTCCAAGATGGTTAATTCTGTGCTTCTGTGTTCAGCCAAAGGATGAAAAAAATAAAAAGAAAATAACCACTTTCAAAAATAAAGATCCCCAAGCATGCCCGATCTGACTGCTGACATGCACCTTACTCCACATAGGTTTCCATTTGCTCTGCTATTACTTACAGACTGGAGGCAGCTCATACTCCACTTCCAACACAACCCTCTCGCCAACATTCTTCAGCAGGCTGATGATCTCATCGTGGCGGAATTTAGTCAGGTTGATTCCATTCACAGATTTGATGTAGTCACCTACATCCAGCTGGTCACTCCTAGGAAAAAAAGACATATTATTTTTGTTAAGGACACATCTGTTGACCCAAGCTACCTAAATCCTTTAAATTACTGTATAGTGATGGCAAGAAATACTTCTTCCATTCACCTCGATTAAAAGAAGTTTATCTTTCGAACAGAGAGTGGCATTTTAAGATCTTAATGTAGTCTAGTTTGTGAAATATTAAAAGAACTCTGCTGCATTATTGATTTCTGACGTACAAAACCAGCTGTACAATGAAGAAGTTGGATGATTTAACTGCTTTGGGCATAGGATCTAGGAAATTGTCTTCTTAAAATCTCAATCTTTCTCTCTCTTTGGGAAGTATTCAGAAGTAATTTTTTTGGACAACAGTTGCCCTCACAGCCAACATCACATCTACAGGAGATAGGTCACAGCCCCAAAACATAGGTTCTGCTCAGCTGCTTAGAATCATTTACTTCCACCTTTCTCTCTTGATTTGTTTCACTCATGAATAGTAGCTTTTTTTTTTGCTTCCATTATAGTAGTTAGCAAGGTAGTGATGACTCTAGGCTCTTTAATCTTAAAACAAGCTGATGATAATTTAAAAAAAAATCAGATTATGGTAATATTTTGATTAGTTTTTCTATTTTCTTTTTTTTCCCTGTCAATATTTTACGTTTCTTCTTTTGAGTTTTTGTTCAAGGCCAAAAAAAAAAAAGAGAGAGAGAGAGAGAGAGAGAGAAATAAAATGTACATAATCTAGCAGAAACTTCATCAGTCTTATGACAACTTTCAGACATCTCCTTGGTATTCCTAGGTTTTGTCAAAGTAGCCCTGAGGGGAGAGGGGAAGCAGCTGTTGCTGTTTCTGTCTGAGCTTGGCTGGTGTGATGGGCTGCCATTACAGACGCACCTAGAAACATATTTGTTAGTGACCTTTGTGATGCAGTGTGTATTTCTGAAGCAATCACATCTTATAATGCATTTTTTGGCTGGAAATGCAGTTACCTAGCAGCGATTCCTCCTTGACGAAGGTTAGATACTCTTGGTTTTCCATCTTTGTCAATGCCACCCGATACCGTAAGCCCTAGGGTGGTGCCTTCTTTTTTCATTAATTCCACTATTGTGGAGCCCTTGAATTCCTCTGTTGAGAGAAAATTATTAGCATTATTAAAATTTAAGTGATAACACAGATGTTGCCTTTCTGAAATGTCATCCCCTTCTCGAGAAATTCATTGTGTATGCTAACAAGAAATAATGTCCACAGCTGGAGATTCTTGATGTTACAACTCACAAGTTCTGTCTGCAAGGTTCTGCATGTAGATAAGTATGAGACATTTGCTCTGTAAAAGGTTATTAAAAGCTGCACTGCTGTGCTGCTACATTACACAGAACCAGTAAATGCAAGGTCTGGCAGCACAACTAAAAGCAGTGTTTTCACATTTTTAAAAAGCTATGTATTCTAAAAATACATAAATTTTAAAAAGCTTGTACAATTTAAAAAGCTATCTTTTCTGTTTTCTTGCTTGGAATCCTATGCTATATAAAATACTTCAACTGATTAGCTAACTAGAAGGGTAAAAGACACAATGATATAACGGTACAAGAAAAGTTCAGACTCACTTGGAGGTCACCAGTAGACATCAGCGTTAATCAAAGCAACTGAACATAAGACTCCAGATGGAGATAATGTATCAGATCTTAACCACTTTATTCCATATTCTTACACAACTACATCTCCACCATAATTCTGTGAAACCTCTGCAGAACAGGTATAAAGCAGGTGAAGTGTTTCATAGTTATAGTTGTGTGTGAAATTTCCCTTACACCCTTTCCTGAAGCTTGCTCATTTAGCATTCTTGGAAAGTGTCAGGCTAATCTCACAGACCTCAACAAATGCAGGTCAACTGCAACGGAAAGCCTCAGGCTCTTGAAAAGAGATATAGATATTATTATTGCACATGGCTGGATGTGGTGATCTAGAATCATAGAATCATAGAATGGTAAGGTTGGAAGGGACCTCAAGGATCATCTAGTTCCAACCCCCTGCCATAGGCAGGGACACCTCCCACTAGTACAGCTCACTCAAGGCCTCATCCAATCCGGCCTTGAACACATCCAGGGAGGGAGCAGCCACAACCTCCCTGGGCAACCTGTGCCAGTGCCTCACCACCCTCACTGTAAAGAACTTCCTCCTAACATCCAGTCTAAATCTTCCCTCTGCCAGTCTAAACCCATTGCCCCTTGTCCTGTCGTTGCAGGACCTTGTAAATAATCCTTCCCCAGCCTTCCTGTAGGCCCCCTTCAGATACTGGAAGGCTACTATCAGGTCCCCTCGAAGCCTTCTCTTCTCCAGGCTGAAGAGCCCCAACTCCCTC
>VWZE01000952.1:180489-206735 GCA_013396675.1 Eubucco bourcierii
CCTTGCCCTGCTGGTCACGTTGCTCTTGATGCAGCCTAGGACTCGGTTGCTGTCTGGGCTGCATGTGCACACTGCAGGCTCATGTTGAGCTTTTCATCAACCCAGACTCCAAGGTCCTTTTCCTCAGGGCTGCTCTCCAGCCATTCACCACCCAGCCTGGATTTGTGCTTGGGATTGTGCCTACCCAGGTGCAGGACCTTACACTTGGTCTTGTTGAATCTCATGAGATTGGCCTGGGCCCACCTCTACAGCCTGTCCAGGTCCCTCTGGATGGATCCCTGCCCTCTAGCAAGTCGACTGTGCCACACAGCGTGGTGTCATCTGCAAACTTGCTGAGGATGCACTCCATTCCTCTGTCCATGTCACTGACAAAGATGTTAATACATAAGTACGGTTCCAGCAGGGCTGTTTGGAAAGCCACAAGTCAATCATACTGCATGTCCAGAGTTTCCACTCAGAGGAGACCTAATACAGCCACCAGTTGGTGTGATACTCTGGAAAAATGCATGAAGTCCTGAAGATTAACCTAGAAAATGATGACATCCTGGAAGGATCATCCATCTCTGTGGTCATTTCTGTATGACTGAGAAGAAGATGAATTAATACATCTTGACCTCAGGATGAAGACCAGCTGCTCTGAATGAGAATTGACAAACCTGAGAGACACAGAGGTAGTGGCGACAGGCAGAAGAAGATGTTCAGAAGAGCCTCCAGCCTTCGTGGAGTATCCTGTAAACCTTGGCAGTCTAATAGAGCTAACTGCTGAATCTTCTGCAGACACAGCATTACTCTGGGCATTGTTTCTGCTTTTTTCTAGGTGGCTGATAGGCTCTTGCCATTCTGGCTGGTGATGATCACCTCATTTCAGTTATTCATGTTCTTATCATTATACAGCATGACTTAAGTGCTTGGACAAGAATTCTTCTATGCTTATAATGCTTCTACTAAGCAAAATTCTGCAGTGTATGTAGTCAGCAGCATGGGTTCTTGAAACCAGTGTTTACAAAGTAGAAGGTGAGCTTGTAAAAAAGTAAGATTACAAGAGACTGTGACCATTCAAAAGGTGTCTCTATCCAGTCAGAAGCAGACAGCATGACATAGAATCATAGAATGGTAAGGTTGGAAGGGACCTCAAGGATCATCTAGTTCCAACCCCCTGTCATAGGCAGGGACACCTCCCACTAGAACAGGTTACTCAAGGCCTCATCCAATCTGGCCTTGAACACATCCAGGGAGGGAGCAGCCACAACCTCCCTGGGCAACCTGTTCCAGTGCCTCACCACCCTCACTGTAAAGAACTTCCTCCTAACATCCAGTCTAAATCTCCCCTCTGCCAGTTTAAGCCCATTGCCCCTTGTCCTGTCATTGCAGGACCTTGTAAATAATCCTTCCCCAGCCTTCCTGTAGGCCCCCTTCAGATACTGGAAGGCTACTATCAGGTCCCCTCGAAGCCTTCTCTTCTCCAGGCTGAAGAGCCCCAACTCCCTCAGCCTGTCCTCATAGGAGAGCTGCTCCAGCCCTCTGATCATCTTTGTGGCCCTCCTCTGGACCCGCTCCAACACTTCCATGTCCTTCCTGTGCTGAGGGTTCCAGAACTGCACACAGTACTCCAGGTGGGGTCTGACGAGAGCAGAGTAAAGGGGCAGAATCCCCTCCCTTGCCCTGCTGGCCACACTGCTCTTGATGCAGCCTAGGACTCGGTTGCTGTCTGGGCTGCATGTGCACACTGCAGGCTCATGTTGAGCTTTTCATCAACCCAGACTCCAAGGTCCTTTTCCTCAGGGCTGCTCTCCAGCCATTCACCACCCAGCCTGGATTTGTGCTTGGGATTGTGCCTACCCAGGTGCAGGACCTTACACTTGGCCTTATTGAATTTCATGAGGTTGGCCTGGGCCCACCTCTGCAGCCTGTCCAGGTCCCTCTGGATGGCATCCCTGCCCTCTAGCAAGTCGACTGTGCCACACAGCTTGGTGTCATCTGCAAACTTGCTGAGGGTGCACTCCATTCCTCTGTCCATGTCACTGGCACACATCTATCTACCTGGTGTGTTCTTCAACTTGGTTGACATTGTAGGAGGGACATGGAGCTGATGGAGACAGTCCATAGGAGTGCCACAAAAATGATCAGGGGGTTGGAGCAGCTTTGCTACAAAGACAGGCTGAAGGAGCTGGAGGTGTTCAGCTTGGAGAAGAGGAGGCTCCAGGGAGACCTAATAGCATCCTGCCAGTACTTGAAGGGGGCTACAAGAAGGCTGCAGAGAGACTGTTTGCAAAGGTCGGCAGGGACAGGATGAGCGCAATGGCTTCAAATCAGAGACAAGTAGATTTAGACTGGATGTTAGGAACAGGCTCTGCACCACGAGCGTGGTGGAACACTGCAACAGGTTGCCCAGGGACATGGTTGGGGCCCCATCCCTGAAGATATTCAAGGTGAGGCTCGACAGGGCTCTGAGCAACCTGATCTACCTGAGGATGTCCCTGCTGACTGCAGAGGAGGTTGAACTAGATGACGTTCAGAGGTCCTTTCCAACCCAGACCATTCTATGATGAAACCATGATTTATCACTGTTTGACAGTATTGAACTTCCATCATGTTTGCTCAGATTTGGTCTTTTTTACAGCTCAGAAAAAACGGATGTGACTACCTGTATCTGAACATGTAGACATGTTGCACGGCTGTAGGAGATGCTATGGACCAAAAGGCTGCTTTCAGTTTTATAAAACCTGCAAGTATTCATAATGATTACAAGAGCTGGGCATGGTGCTTACTGCAACCAAAATTACTGTACCTTTGCACCCATGGTTCAACCTCAGGTGGTTGGCCAGTGCCTCATGTTTGTTTACTCAGGGTTTACTCAGTTGTGAGATCTGGAAAATTCCCCTCTTTCATCCATCTCTCAGAATGAATCCTTCCTCTCAGTAGAACAACCTGGTTTCAGGATCATCTATATCTATACCTATATATATATATATTTAAAAATGTATTTATTTTTTAACAAATACTTTGCCAGATGTCCTTGCAAGGACATCAACAATGCACTGCACAACATCTAATCTTTTGCCATCCTGACATACGTTTTGATCTTTTATATGGGTTCTGAGTTTGCAATCCAGTGCTGGGAAATACTCTGCTGTCTGAAGTGACAGAGTGGAACAGATGATCCAAGTAGTGCTTTAAGCTACCTAATGATTAGAGAGTTCGCTGCAACTACTGGTGTGGAGAGCAATTATGAGGTTTGTTCATTTCTCACCATCTACTCTGACAAGTTTCTGTGTACCTCCGCCAACTCTAGGCCTTGGTAGGCAGAAGGGAAAGGTGCACTAGCACTGTAAGGGAGTGGTGGTGTGATATGCTCATTGCTGACAGGTAAGGTCATCTAGAAGTATGCAACAGTCTAATGAGGTTTGTCCCTCTGAAAGATTGCATAGCTTTTGTTGTACATAATCACAGCAGGAAGAAATTAAACCACCTAAGCTGGTTTTGCTCATAAGAGACTTATTCCTGGAAGTGCTCTGAACCAGGCTCATTCAATACTCCAGTCTCTATGTTTTTCATCTTTGCTTTCCTAAATCACACAGGATTACTTTTCTTATAATGCTATATATTACATGTTTACTCATCTGCATTGCCTCAACATTATTATTACTGACTAATCCCAATGCAGTTATGGAAATGCCCAATATCAAAACAGCCTTGGGACTCCATTTCCTATCCAACAAGCAATCACATCTGTACCCTCTGCCCCTAACAAGTGGAAGGTCAGTCTCTATTCTCTACTTAACATAAAGCCGTGCTGCTCTTTGTGTTTAAAAAGCAAACTAATTCTTGTATCACCTCACTCATAATTCATTACTTATGCCAACCAGTAAATTCCTAATTAGTTAGAAGACTCTGGGGTCTGTTGTTTTTTATACATACTCCCATATTGCTAGTAATACCAGCATCAGAAAGAAGGCCAAAAAAAGAGTTATTTCAGATTTCTTATATTTATGAGTAAATGATGAATTAAATTTACAAGTCTTCTGCTCAGTAGTAAACTGAATATAGAATAGGAGCTTCAGAAATGTCTTCTTGGTCTTGTAACAGTTTTCCAAGTATCAAATATTAGAACACTATTTCCCCAGTAAAGCTCTGTGATATGAACCAAATGAACTATGCTAAAACGAAAGTGTGTGAAGACGGTTCCAAGTCTAAAAAAAACCCAGTCCAAATCAATACCATTTTACACTTCAGTAGGAGAAATGTACATGAGAACTTCTTCCACTCCCACCGTTAACACCCTGGCAGCATTCAGTGAAATGCAGCTCACACTGGGTCTTGTCTTTCCTTGGCCTGGGGAGGGTTTTGGGTCTGCCTGGAAACTTCCATCTCTCCCTCCTGCTGCAGGGCCAATGCTGCCTACCTGTGGCAGCTGGATTCCCTAAAGAAAACTACAGAGACAAAGTCGCGTCCCAGAGGATGGACCAGGTCATCCTAGGATACTGTTATATTATTATTCTACTCTGTTTTCCAGTATCATAGAATCACAGAATTAGTCAGCTTGGAAAAGACCTTCAAGATCATCGAGTCCAACCTATCACCTAACACCTTCTAATTAACTAAACTGATGAGCACCAAGTGCCTCATCCAGTCTACTTTTAAACAACTCCAGGGATGGGGACTCCATCACTTCCCCAGGCAGCCCATTCCAATGCCAATCACTCTTGCTGGGAAGAACTTCTTCCTAACATCCAGCCTAAACCTGCCCTGTCACAGCTTGAGGTTTGTTCTGTCCCTGGGTGCCTGGGAAAAGAGACCAACCCCACCTGGCTACAACCTCCCTTCGGGTAGCTGTAGAGAGCAAGGAGGTCTGCCCTGAGCCTCTTCTCCTCCAGGCTGCACACTCCCAGCTCCCTCAGCCTCTCCTCACAGGGCTTTGCTCCAGCCCCCTCACCAGCCTTTGTGCCCTTGGTTCTTCACCAGCTGCTGGTCCAGAAGCTGCACAAACACAGTGGCCCCCATCCTGGCCAGGTTGATGAAGAGGAACTTGACTGCCTTTGGGGAGCTCTTGGGCCTCTTGGTTGCTGGTGTTGCTGCCATTGCATCCGGGGCCCGCTAATGGGGCTGTGTATAGGGGGCAGACAGATGGGGACAGGGGAGAACAGTCAGTACGGGAGCTGGGAGGGGACACACAGAGATAGAAGGACAGCATCTGGCCCAGGACAGATGGGTACAAGGACCCCCAGCTTATAAGGCAGTGCCTGGTTGATATTGGTCTCTTCTCCTCCCTGCCTCTTCTCCCTTCACTCCCCTCTCTGGGCAGAGCACATCCCTCCTTACCTCACGGTCTGTGTGTGGGAGATGGCTTCAAGCTGTCAGGGAATTGTGAGCTGCCTCATGTGTCCTGGTGAGGCCTTGCAGGCCTAAGCTGGGAAGGGCAGTTCTGGCCTACTCTCAGGCCTGCTGAGGGTGGGAGGGGTGGAGGATTCTAGAAGGTTTTAGTCCAGTAGACTTGGTATTCATTCTATCATATATGCACCTGCAAATAGAATCTCCCTTTGAACTTCCAATTGGCGTGCAGCACCTTCGTTCTTACTCTTCAGAAGGAGTAAGTGACATTTCTGTCCTCCAGCCCTAAGGTAGCTCGTGGCCATAAACTGGGACACTATCCATGCTGTACAAGTTGCCTACGGATTTGCTGTAGGACTACCTCCAGTATGGGTCTCAGGGATCCTGCTAAACATTGGACATGAGCTCAGCAAGTGAAGTGCAAACATGAATATTTGTACATGCATGTAGACGTAAGATGGAAAGGAAAGGTTCTGCTCCAAAGAGCTTTGTTTAGCTCTCAGATCCTGTAAGGTGAAGCACACATAGTAGCTGAACTCTAAAGAAAACATTATTTGATGCTGTTCTCTTAATTCCTGCTCTGGATGCTTAGGTTCACTGCTGCACTACTCTAAGTGTGTGTGCTTCACCTGCAGCAAGATCAGTTGGTGTGATGAGGCTATGGTCTGCCTTGCAACCTAGAAGACTACAGAGATACTCAACACAGTACAAGAAAAAAATTCAAAGACTAACAGCTACTCAAACACAAGACTGTGAGTCTTACTGTAAGAAGATAAAGAAATGCAACAACTTGCAGGTAAGTAAAACCCAAGAATCATAGAATCACAGAATTGTCAGGGCTGGAAGGGACTTCAAAGATCATCTAGTTCCAACCTCCCTGGCATGGGCAGGGACATCTCACACTAGATCAGGTTGACACTTCATACTAGATCAAGTTGAAACACCACGTCAGATTAATTTTTCTTCAAGGAAAACAGTATTGTGATAAAGCTTCTAGAATTTTATATGTGATTAGACTTTTTATTCATCAAAATTAAAAAAAATTTTTAAATTATGGAAAATAAATTGACTCATGAGATTTCTGAGCTTGGAGTATATCCACTTCTTCAAAAAGGAAATAAAAGTCTGTAGAAGCAATTTTTATTTTTTTTTTTTGGACAGAAAAATATTTGAAATCCAAGAGAACTCTCAAGCAAAAGTTTTGTTTTACTTCCTACAGTCCTACAATTTCATATTAAAGTAACACTGAAGACCATTTGCTTTCATTCACGATACTGAGTGGGTTTGGTTCGGTTTTTTTTTTTTTTTCCAATTCCTTCTGTGAAAATTTCTCTTTTAAAAATCTAAGAAAATGCCTCAAATCTACACAATCAGGTTAAAGGTTTGCATCCTCCACTTAGTAAATTAGTTTGTAGAGTGCAGCTGGCATAGGGCACAAGCGGAACTTAATCGAACAGTAAAAAATACCTGTGGTTATTGATCATTTCCTACCAAAAGACACACCTAATCAATGAGTAAGTAATTGGTAAGTCTGTTGAAAATACAGCCAATGCTGTCTTTGTATGGATTTTCCCTGTATGTCAGCAGAAATTCTGCAGAGGAAACGTTTTGTTTTACATTCTAGGAGGCATCTCATGGCTTAATAAGAAATCACATCGAGACGATTCTTAAGAAACAGCTAGCAGCTTGTAATACTGCAGGCATCACATCTACTCAGTGCCCCAAGTCCTGTGAGCAGATGTATTTCTCTAAGTGTGACAAAAGGCATGTCAAGAGATGATGAATATACTATTCACAGAATGTCAGGGGCTGGAAAGGATCTCAAAATATCATCCAGTCCACCCCTCTGCCAGAGCAGCAGGACCTAGAGCAGATCACACATGAAGACATCCAGGTAGCTCTTGAATATTTCCCGAGAGGAAGACTCCACAACTCCCCTGGGCAGCCTGTGCCAGAGTTCTATCAAGCTCACAGGGAAAACATTTTCCTCAAATTTCCATGGCACTTCCTATACCTCAACTCCCACCCATTGCCCCTTTTCCTGGCAATGGGCATCACCCAGCAGAACCTGGTTCCAGCCTCTTTGTACTCACCTTTACATCTTTATTAGATGTAAAGGTGAGTGTGGTCCCCACTCAGGCTCCTACTCTCCCAGGAGCACAGCCCCAGCTCCCTCAGGCTCTCCTCCTAAGGAAGATCTTCCACTCCCTTCAGCATCTTTGTGGCTCTGTGCTGGACTCTTTCAAGCAGCTCCCTGAGGTCCTTCTTGAACTGAGGGACCCAGAACTGGACACAGTACAGATGCAGCCTCACCAGGGCAGAGTAGAGGAGCAGGAGAACCTCTCTCAGCCAACCACCACAGCCCTTCTAATCCACCCCAGAATGGCATTGGCGTTTTTGGTCACAAGAGCACATTGCTGGTTCATGATCATCCTTCCACACACTGGGATCCCCAGGTCCTTTTCCCCTTCACTGCTCACCAGCAGGTCAGCTCTCAACCTATCCTGGTCCATAGGGTTATTTTTTCCCAGGTGCAAGATTCTACACTCGCACTTGCTGAATTTCATTCAATTTCTCCCTGCCCAACTCTCAGCCTAAGTCTCAATGAATGGCAGCACAACCCTCCTCTGTCTCAGCCACTCCACCCACTTTGTGCCATCAGCAAACTTGGTAACAGTGCTCTCTGTGCTCTCATCCAGGTTGTTTATGAATATATTGAATAGAATTGGTCCTAGTACTGACCCCTGAGGGACTCCACTAGAGACAGGCCTTCAACCAGACTCCATCCTATTGACCACTATTCCTTGTTGCCCTTTTAATGACTGGCTGCCACTAACTCCTATAACACTTGACTTTTTATTAAAAACAAGCCAACAAAGCCACAGGGGTGAAGAGACTCTGCAAATGTGAAGTTGACCTTAATCTGCTCTGAGCCATCTCCTTCAACCTATGGACAGACAATCCCCAAGCCAGACCTACTCCAGAACCCAGCAATCCACTGCTGTAGTTTAGAACCAGACAGATGCTCTTTTACCTCTTCCAAAAGTGGTAAAAGAAAAATGCACACACAGAGGATTGGATGGAATTGGAAAATTTAAATGGACATGCTATTCACAACTACATAAAACAGTACCAAGCATAGAAAATACAAAAAAATCCATAGTCTGGGCTTAACAGAACCCCATTAAGCCAAAGCTTCACCAAACCTCCCTTTAAAGCAAGCCGACAGACCCATCCCTCCATGTCTCCCCTCTACCATGCCTCTCTCTCCTCCCCCAATACCAAACCAAGGTGAAGCAGCTAAAATTCAGCTTGGCAGCTCCAGGCCACAATTAGGCAATTCCAGACCCTAATATTTTACATTGTAAGGCAGTTAGTTTTTTATGTTGTAAGGCACAGCACTGCCAAGGCTGAAACAGATCTCATGTCTCCACAAGAGATAACAGCCTGTGCATTCTCCCACAAGAAGAGGAGGAAAAGGGGGGGAAATGACTCTGCAGCCAATTTTATAGGGATGTAGGACTTTTGGGAATGAAATACACTTCCTGGTTCACCTCCTGGACACTCTGGACCTCCTGGAGGTAAGCAACACTGTGGTCTCTTAAAGGTACCCAGGTACAAAACCATCAGAAGGAATCACACTGGTATGAGGTGCATCAGAGTACACCTATGAGGAACAAGACACTGCAGTATTGAGACTGTAAATTTCAAGCAATGCCAGTTCAGGTTGCCTCGGGTCAGCAATTGAGGTAACGTAAGTCTTGACAGCTTGGATAAATGTCAATGTAAAGCAGCTCCATGGAGAAAGACCTTGGAGTCTGGTAGACAGCAAGTTCTGCACGGGCCAGCAATGTGCCCTTCTGGCCAAGAGAACCAACGGCAGCCCGGGGTGCATCAGAAAGTGTGTCTAGCAGGGCTAGGGAGGTTCTTCGCTCCCTCTACTCTGCCCTGCTGAGACCACACCTCCAAACTGTGTCCAGTTTTGGGCTCCCCCATTCAAGAGAGACAGGGACCTGCTGGAGAGGGTCCAGTGGAGAGCCACAAGGATGCTTGGGGGACTTGAGCTTCTCCCCTGTGGAGAGAGATTAAGAGCCCTGGGGTTGTTCAGTCTGGAGAAGAGAAGACTGAGAGGAGATCTGAGCAATGTCTCTCAATAGCTGAAGGGTGGAGGGCAAGCGGAGGGGGCCAAGCTCTTTTCAGTAATGCACAGTAATAAGACAAAGATCAGTGGAAACAAACTGGAACACAGAAGGTTTCACCTTCACGTGAGGAGAAATTTCTTTACAGTGAGGGTGATGGAACCCTGGAGCAGGCTGCCCAGAGAGGTTGTGGAGACTCCTTCTCTGAAGACTTTCCAAACCCACTTGGATACATTCCTATGTGGACTACCCTAGGAAATCCTGCTTTGGCAGGGGCGTTAGACTGGATGATCTCTGGAGGTCCCTTCCAACCTCTAAGTTTCTGTGATTCTGTGAAAGGTGAAATGTTGTGCCACTGTCAGTGAAAGCAAGGGAGATGGGTAAGGCTCAAGCACTTAGAAAAATCTGCCTCAAATAGACTTTGTACTAACAGCTGTTCTGGTTGTGTACAGGGCATTAGATAAAGATTTTTCTTCTTTTTCTCTTTTTTTTTTTCTTTTTTTTTTTTCCCCTTCTTCTTGGCTACAAGAGTATCTATAAAACCACTTTGCCACTGCAGAAATACCATGTAAAAACACAAATACATTCCATCAGCACTTGCAAACTGGAAAAAAAATCTGTTGCCTGGCCTAGGCAACAAATAATGATATTTGATGATCAGCCACAGATCACGATATACAGGATGAAATCACATGAACTCCTTGAAAACAACAGGCCTGCAGGACATGGCAGCACAACTCACATATTGGTTCAGTGGTTTCCTGCCTAAGAAGACTTGGTTTTGGGTATGTTTTTTTATATTGTAAGGCACAGAAATGGATACCTTGGCATCCAACTCTCTCTAAACCAAGCCTAAGGCATATAACAGGGTTGATCTTTAGCATCGAATGTAAACATTACATTAGAAACTCTGTTTATAACTAAAAGATTCAAAATTAACACAAAACATCCTAATCCTGAAAGTAAATCACACCAACTGGAAGCCACTAACAGACAAAAAATGCCTCTTCAATCTTAATGACAAGAACCTCATCAATTTCTTACCAGAAAAGTATTGCAACACAGACCTGATTTATGACACAGTTATCGACACGCAACGCAGTAACTTCAGTAATTACATGTCAGGAGTGAAATGTTTAGCAGGACTGTACAAGTTAGGCCCTCTCCACAAAAGCAGCTGCTCTTTGTGAGCCCGACAGAGAAGAATCTGCAGTCAGCTAGAGGAGAACTTCATTCCATTTTTCACAGTGACCAGAGTCAAACCATTATTACCGCACAAAGGCTTAACATTTCCATCCCACCACCTACACTACAGTTATAACAAACTGTCCCAGTGCTTCTCCAGCAGCAGCACAGCCATTCTAGCAACATGTTTAAAAGTCAATATCCTGATTGCCTCTGAATCTACCCCTCGTAGACAGGAGTGGTAGAAAACATTTGCCAGAAGTGCAAAAACAATGTGGCATGGAGTAAAATAATTTTTCACAGAGAAGCAGCTTCATACAGCAATCACAGAATCAGAATTAGTGAGGCTGGGAAAACACCTCTGAGATCATCCAGTCCAGCCTAGGACCTAACACCACCACAGCAACCAGACCATGGCACTAAGTGCCACAGCCAAGCTTGCCTTAAACACCTCCAGGCACAGTGACTCCACCACCTCCCTGGGCAGTCCATTCCAGTCTCTAATTCCCCTTTCCAGCAGGAAGTGCTTCCCAACTGCCAACCTAACCCTCCCCTGGCACAGCTTCAGGCCATGCCCTCTTATCCTGGTACAAGTTGCCTGGTAGCAGAGCCTGACCCCCACTTGACTACGCCTTCCCTTCAGGTAGCTGTAGAGTGTGCTAAGGTCCCCCCCTGAGTCTCCTCTTCTCCAGGCTACCCCATCCCAGCTCCCTCAGCCTCTCCTCAGCAGCCTTCCTCTCCAGGCCCTTCCCCACTCTCATCTCTCTCCTCTGGCCCCACTCCAGCCCCTCAATCTCTCTCTTGCAGTGAGGGCCCAGAGCTGCACACAGAGCTGGAGGTGAGGCCTCCCCAGTGCCAGTCCAGGGCAGAAAGACCTCCCCAGTGCTGCTGGCCACACCAGTCCTGATACAGGCCAAGATGCCCTTGGCCTTCCATGCCAGCTGGGCACACTGTTGACTCATGCCCAGCTGGTTGTCACCCAGAACTGCCAGGTGCCTCTCTGCCAGGCTGCACTCCAACCACTCACCCCCCAGTCTGTAGAGCTAGATGGGGTTATTGTGGCCAAAGTGACCCTGCCCTTGGCCTTGTTAAACCTTATCCCACTGCCCTCAGCCACGGACTCAGCCTGTCCAGGTCTCCTTAAAGGGTCTTCCTACCTTCCAGCAGATCCACACTCCCCTCTGCACATCAAACTTTCAAGGGATGGTGTCATATGAGGATGTAAAAAAGGCCATACAGAGTCAGGAGAACAGTAAGTCCTTCCCTCTCTTCATTTTCTTGAGCTGGCTAGTGACAAGGCTTATGGAGGAACAAAATGCATGCAGTTAGTAAGGAGCTAAGTGAAAACACTCCACCTACTTTTGGACTGTATGCGAGAGCCCAAGGTTGGAGAAGGGCAAAAACAGAGCCACTGAGAAAATGTTTAAATTTGACATGCCATTTGAGATGCTCATATTTTTATGGCATCCTTCTGTCATTTTTGCTTATTTTCTTCATTTGTGTATGAGTCCATCAAGGTGGAGCACAATACAAGACAGAATGTCTGATCTTCAAACTGATGAAACATGGGTTTGATGGATGGATCACTAGATGGGTAAAGAACTGGCTTGATGGCCACACCCAAAAAGTGGCTGTCATTGACTCCACATTCCAGTGGAGGCCAGCGACAAGTGAAGTCCCTCAGGGATCAGTCCTGGGAGCAGTCTTCTTTAACATCTTTGTCAGTGACATGGACAGTGACACCGAGTGCACGCTCACCAAGTTTGCTGATGACACCAAGTTCTATGGTGCTGCTGACAGTTGGAGAGAAGGGATCCATCCAGAGAGACCTTGACAGGCTGGAGAGCTGGGCCCAAGCCAACCTCATGAAGGTCAACAAGACCAAGTGCAAGGTCCTGCATCTGAGTCGAGGCAATCCCAAACACCAGCATAGGCTGGAAATGGACTGGCATGAGAGTAGCTCTGAGAAGAGGGACTTGGGGGTGCTGGTGGACGAGAAGCTCAGTATCAGCCACCAGTGTGCTCTTGCAGCCCAGAAAGCCAACCAGATCCTGAGCTGCATCAGGAGAAGTGCGGTCAGCAGGGTGAGGGAGGTGATTCGTCTCCTCTGCTCTGGTCAGACCCCACATGGAGCACTGTAGCTCTGGAGCCACTATTACCAGAGCAATATGGATGTGCTGGAAGGTGTCCAGAGAAGGGTTATGAGGATGATCCATGAGGAAGGGTTGGAGTTGCTCTTCTATGAGGAGAGACTGAGGGAGTTGAGGTTGTTCAGTCTGGAGAGGAGCAGGCTCCAAGGTGACCTCATTGTGGCCTTTCAGTATCCTAAGGGGGCCTACAAGAAAGTTGGGGAGGGACTTTTTAGGATGTCAGGTAGTGATAGGACTGGGGGGAGTGGAACACAGCTAGAAATGGGTAGATTGAGACTGGATGTTAGGAAGAGCGTGAGGGTGGTGAGACCCTGGAACAGGTTGCCCAGGGAGGTGATGGAAGCCCCATTCCTTGAAGTCAGGCTGGATGAGGCTGTAGACAGCCTCATCTAGTGTGAGGTGTCCCTGCCCAAGGCAGACGGGTTGAAACTAGATTATCCTTGTGGTCCCTTCCAACCCTGACTGATTCTATGATTCTACAGAAAGAAACTGAAAACAATTCAAGTTTTATAATCTCCTATTACAGGGAAAGAATCAAATTACAACTTGAATTCTATTAAATATATTGAAGAACAATCAACATATTTTAATTAAAATAGATTTAGAAAGTAAAACATGTTTCAAATTTAAGTATCAAAAATAAGAAAATTACTACCCTAGGTGATTCTGCTTTGGCAGGACAGTTGGACTCAATGATCTCTGGAGGTCCCTTCCAACCTCTAACACTCTGTGATTCTATGACACTGTTTATAATCCCTAAGTGAATCTTGCCAAAGAAATTAAATTAGAGAAAAAATTATCAACAAAATTATGGAACTTTAAAAATTCTGGCTTCAGCAACTAAGAATATTTTAATATATTACTGTAAGTAGGCGCAGATTTAGTGGAATAACAAAAAAAACCTTCTATTTTTTTTTGCAGTATTACCCACACAAGTGATATATTTATCCCTGATGTGCCACCTTGCACCAAGGTTGGGATAAAGATGCAGTGTGAGCTACAAAATTGCTCACTGATGTAGTCTAGTTAGAACCTAACAGTTCTATGTGCTTTATTGTTTTCATTGACGGCTTTCTATACTATCTGTTGATCACTACCTGCATGCTTGAAGATATCAGCTTCTTTATTTTTGGATAAGGATCTGTTCCACCTCGAGTCACCTGCTAGGCTTCAGTAAGTTCAAACATTTTTCTGCTTCCAAGTTATCTGTGGTGGCAGCCAAATTTCTGAACGTGTGCAGAGCCCAAAGCAGCTCATTAAATTGACCTGGTAGAGTTTTCTGAACTAAGGACAGTGAAGGGTAGGGCAAAACAATCACAATGATGAATGATTCTATGATCTCAACCTTCACTTCTTCAACAGACATCACAGGGCTGTGCAGAGTTCAAACCTCTTTGCTTCCACACAATGCCAATGCTTTTGCTTTGTGAAGGAGCTGAAGCTTACACCCAGTCATCTTTAATTTGTATCTCCCACATATAACAAGTGTCTCCTTTTGAAAATTTTGCTGTGTGCTCTAAGCAACCAAGTACTATGAAGGGCTTGTTCACCAGATTTGCTACCCTGAGCATCTCTGCACAGTTTTGGTAGAACACTGTCGAAGAAGGTACAGAGAGCCATAGCAACGTCTCACACTCTTCTCTAGATTTCTGTCTGAATTGAATGAAGGTTTCAGTAACTCTCCTCTCTTGCTAGCGAAAATCCTGCTGTGCAGAACAGCACAGAGCTTTCACGCTGATGTGGCACTTTGTTTTAGAAAACTTCTACCCCTAATTCTGATGGATTCACTTCCAACTTCCTCTCCATTTCCTTTACTGAGCAATTAGCATCAAAGAACTCTTGCTAATGAGTTTTTATTTGTACTGAAGTGATGCCATTCACAAAAGCAAGGCCCAACTGTTCATAGAATCACAGAATATCAGGGGCTGTAAGGGACCTTGAAAGACTATCCAAGTCAAACTCTCCTGCCAGAGTGGGATCAGCTACAGCAGAACACACAGCAACATATCCAGGCAGGTCTGCAACATCTCCAGAGAGGGAGACTCCACAACCCCCCTGGGCAGCCTGTTCCAGGGTTCTGTCACCCTCACAGGGAAAAAAATTCTTCCTCATCTTTACATGAAACTTCCTATGCCTCAACTTCCATGCATTGCCCCTTGTCCTGTCATCGGACACCACCCAGCAGAGCCTGGCTCTGTCCTCCTGACACTCACCTTCACACATTTATAAACATTGATGAGGTGACCTCTCAGTCTTCTCTTCTCCAAGCTAAAGAGCCTCAGCTCTCTGAGGCTCTTCTTGTAAGAGATGTTCCACTCCCTTCATCCCTTCATCATCATCAGTGGCTCTGCGCTGGATTCTCTCAAGCAGTTCTATGTCCCTCTTGAACTGAGGGGCCCAGAACTGGACACAGTACTCCAGTTGTAGCCTCAGCAGGGCAGAGTAGAGGGGCAGGAGAACCTCTCTCGACCTCCTAACCACAGCCCTTCTAATCCACCCCAGAATGGCATTGCCCCTCCTGGTCACGTGTGCACATTGCTGGCTCATGGTCAACCTCCCATCCACTAGGACTCCCAAATCCTTTTCCCCTTCCCTGCCTTCCAACAGGTCAGTCCCCAACCTGTACTCATCCCTGGGGTTGTTCTTTCCCAGGTGCAAGACTCTACACTTGCCCTTCTTGAATTTCATTACATTTCTCCCCGCCCAGCCCTCCAGTCTGTCCAAGCCTTGCAGAATGGCAGCACAACCTTCTGGTGCGGCAGCCACTCCACCCAGTTTGGTGTCATCAGCAAACTTGCTGACAGTGTACTCTGTGCCCTCATCCAGGTTATCGATGAATACATTGAACACAATCAGTTTCTCTGCCTTCTGCCAAAATGAATCATGCAGGACTGATTGCAGGACCAACTGCATCACGTATTTCAAGGCAGGAAGGAATCAGTGAGAACAATCTCCCCCTGATCTGAGTCACACAAGCAGGGAAACATGATAGTGATATCTACAGCTACAAGTTACCTCTTAAAAAGGCATTCAACATGGCTTTGAAAGCATCATGTGATGAAAAATCTACTCTCTATGCAGGGAATTTCTACCTGAATTGACAGTGGACAAGCCTTCAATCCCACTGTTTCATTAAACTACCACCACTACATTCAGGTTCAGATACAGAACTGTAACCTGTGATCAAATCAGTTCTTGATCTTCTTTCCAGTTTAGATTAGGAAATGTCTGAACTGCTTTAGGTTTTTGCCATTTAAGCCACGTTTTGCAGATCCTTCCAATGCTTCAAAATCCTGTGGCTACCAGGTAATTTCTAGCAACAATACCATTAGATACCATTTCTCCAACTGAGATGGCATTTATTTCTACTAAAGATCCTTTGAGCTGTGTGTCAAGTGCAGAGTTGCTACATAATTTGACACTTTAGTTAATACAAACCATTAGTTTTCCTTTTTAGGACACAGAGCCAAGACTGCTACTATCATGGCAAAATTGAAGCATTAAGGATCAGAAAAGAATAAAGCAACTGTGTCGCTCCTTTCAGATAAATTACGGTGCAGGCATTCAAACTATGGATGGTGGCTTTTAAAATATATTTTAATGTTGACTGAAAAATTGGCCAGCAGAACCTTAGAGTTGCCCTCAAATACCTGAAGAGAGGCTGCAGAGGCACTTTTCATGAGGCTGTCTAGCAACTTGACAAGGGGGAATCATTGAATCATAGAATGGTAAGGTTGGAAGGGACCTCAAGGATCATCTAGTTCCAACCCCCTGCCATAGGCAGGGACACCTCCCACTAGTACAGCTCACTCAAGGCCTCATCCAATCTGGCCTTGAACACCTCCAGGGAGGGAGCAGCCACAACTGCCCTGGGCAACCTGTGCCAGTGCCTCACCACCCTCACTGCAAACAACTTCCTCCTAACATCCAGTCTAAATCTCCCCTCTGCCAGTTCAAACCCATTGCCCCTTGTCCTGTCATTGCAAGACCTTGTAATCCTTCCCCAGCCTTCCCGTAGGCCCCCTTCAGATACTGGAAGGCTACTATCAGGTCCCCTCGAAGCCTTCTCTTCTCCAGGCTGAAGAGCCCCAACTCNATGCAGCCCAGGACTCGGTTGGTTGTCTGGGCTGCATGTGCACACTGCAGGTCATGTTGAGCTTTTCATCAACCCAGACTCCAAGGTCCTTTTCCTCAGGGCTGCTCTCCAGCCATTCACCACTCAGTCTGAATTTGTGCTTGAGATTGTGCCTACCCAGGTGCAGGACCTTCCACTTGGCCTTGTTGAATTTCATGAGGTTGGCTTGGGCCCACCTTTGCAGCGTGTCCAGGTCCCTCTGGATGGATCCCTGCCCTCTAGCAAGTCGACTGTGCCACACAGTTTGGTGTAATCTGCAAACTTGCTGAGGGTGCACTGACTCCTCTGTCCATGACAAAGATGTTATGAATAGTTTGAAGCAGAGTAGGTTTAGATGAGATCTTAGGAAAAAGTTCTTTAGAATGAGGGTGGTGAGATTCTGGAATAGGTTGTGCAGCGAGGTTGTGGCTGCCTCTTCCCTAGGTGTGTTTATGGCCAGGATGAATGAGACCTTGATCAGTTGATTCTAGTTGAGGGGCGTCCCTGCCCATGGCAGGGAAGTTGGAGTAGATGATCTCCAAGGTCCCTTCCAATCTAAGCCATACTATGATCAGTATGCTATCACCATTATTCTCACACTAAATCCAAAACACAGCATTGGATCAGCTACTAGGAAGATCATTAACTTTACCTCAGCTGAAACCAGGGACAGGGTCATAAACCTCTTTGTTTGTAGAAGACATGAAGTTGAATGATACACACACTCTTTCTGCCTAGTAGTAGTGAAAGAGATTTGTCAATGCAAAAGGGTTCATATCCAAGTTTCTGTCTGGAAGATTACACAATCCTTGGAAAAACGAGAAATGAAGGAAAAAACTGGAAAGTGAGAGTGAATAGAATGAAACACAGATTCATAGAATGATTTAGGTTGGAAGGGACCTCAAAGATCAGCCAGTTCCAACCACCTGCCATAGGAGGAACACCTCCCACTAGAACATGTTGCCCAAGGCCTCATCCAAACTGGCCTTGAACACCTCCAGCAAGGGAGCAGCCACAAACGCCCTGGGCAACTTGTGCCAGTGTTTCACCAACCTCACTGGAAAGAACTTCTTCCTAACATCTATACTTCCCCTCTTCCAGTTTAAACTCATTACTCCTCATTCTGTCATTACAAGACCTTGTCAATACTCCCTCCTCAGCCCTCCTGTAGGCCCCTTCAGATACTGGAAGGCCACTCCAAGGTCTTCTTGAAGCCTTTTCTTCTCCAGGCTGAAGAGCCCCAACTCTCTCAGCTTGTCCTTACAGCAGAGCTGCTGCAGCCCTCTGAGCATCTTCCTGGCCTCCTCTGGACTCACTCCAACAGTTCAATGTCCTTTCTTGTGTTGGGGGCTCCAGAACTGCACACAGGACTCCAGGAGGGGTCTGACAAGAGCAGAGTAAAGGGGCAGAATCCCCTCCCTTGCCCTGCTGGCCACACTGTTCTTGCCGCAGCCCAGCACACGGCTGCTGTCTGGGTTGCGCACACATATTGCAGGTTCACGCTGACCTTTTCATCAACCAAGACCAAATACTTTCAACAGGTTTTACCTTTTGTCCTTTGTGCTCAGTAATCACTGGCACATTTATGGTTTGCTTACTCTCTATCCTTCATGGAAAACCAGCAATGGTCAGTCCTGATAGATGGTAGTTCAAAAACAGGCTAAAGGAATGCACAGTAATGAATGTTTTAAAAAGTGATCTGGCAATGATTCCTCTCTCTATACTGCAGTCTGATATAAAACTGAAGTTACAAAGATGGTTTAGGGGTGAATTTAATATGCAACACCACCTGACAAATAGGATGCACTGAATTTTTTAACTAGGTGTTTATAGGAGAGAAAAAAATGCCTGTGACAAAAGGGTCATTAACTTGCTCAGCATTCCGGAGGAACAAAAAAAAGTAGTTAAAGCCGAAGGAAAAGTGGAGTCAAAACCCTATAAAACAGGATTACATTTAAATTTGCCAAATCACAGGAATAGTGATGATTTCAGCTGTCAATAAGCAGTTCAAATCCACAAGGATTTACTATTTCTGTAAAAGAAGTTTTCTAAAAGGAATATAAAAGAAAGAAAGAAAGAAAGAAAAAAAGGAATAATTCAAGTATTTTTTGGTTGCTAACCTGCACTCAGTAACTCTCTGATCAATCCCTGCACTTACTCCCTACGGTTTAATGTATGCATAATGAAGTAATGGGAAAGAGGAATGAAGATAGATGCATTCATTTGCATGAACTAACTTACTAGACAGTCAAGCTTGCTGAACAAATAACTGCAGCAAAACAGTAAAATCACGTCTGCAAGAATGTACCTCTAGGATTTCTTTTGTCATCTAAATTGCCAGCATATGCCACAGAATTGGCACAGAAACTGAAATGCCATCATATTGGCACCTGGTAGCACTGCACATATTTGCCTGTGAGACAACAGGAATGTTTTACATCGTCAGCTCATTTTAAGAAGCTGTATGCTGGTCCCAGCAAAAATCAGAATGTGACATCAGTGTGAGAGGTTTATATTATCCTGGAGTGGTCTCATTATTACATGCTGCAGAAAATGAAAGCCTTTCCTCTGTCACACTACAAAATGTGATGCATGTTTCATAGGGAGGACTTTGGTTTTTCTTTCCACACTTCATAGAATCACACAATGTTAGATGTTGTAAGGGACTTCCAGAGATTATATAGTCAAACCTCCCTGCCAAAGTAGGATCACCCAGGGCAGTCCACACAGGAATGCATTCAGGTGGGTTTGGAAAGTCTGCAGAGAAGGAGACTCCACAACCTCTCTGGGCAGCCTATTCCAGGGCTCTGGCACCATCACTTTAAAGAAGTTTCTCCTCATGTGGAGCTGAAACCTTCTATGTTCCAGTTTGCAGCTGTTGCTCCCTGTCTTATTGCTGTGTACCAGTGAAAATAGATTGACTCCACTTGACACCCACCCCTCAGATATTGATACAGACACCCTTCCTCTTATACTTCAGAAACTTCAGGTGAAAATGAACAAAGATGATTTACACCTGCCTGGCTCTCCAAAAACACTTAGACATCCTTGCCAGATATTCTGGTTCACGTCTACTTCAAACACATACCTTGTTCACCGTGTCTTTTACAACGGCTTTCAATGATCAGAAGATTAAGACAAAGGCAGACAGCTAAGTGTCTCTATGAATTGAAAAAAAATAGCTCAAATCCTCGGATCAACCAAAACAGATTCGGTCACACAGTAGTACCCGGAGACTTCAATGGTGTCTTTCATTTCAATCAAAGCGCAACACACCGAATCTCAACAAGATGCTAACAGGAGAAACTGCTAACACAACTACAAGCAGGTCTGTTGAAAACACTTCTTTTAAAGTAAGGTTATTTGTGGAAAAGAGCTGTCACTCTAATGAAGACTGCTCTTAAACAGAAGGAAAGTGCCTGCTTACCAGTCAGATCGCTGACTCCATGCAAACAACTCACAAGATGTGACTATCCCTATTTGTCTTCCCCTCTGCTCCTAAAGAATTTATTGCCAGGGACTTTTAAAGGAAATATTTAAATTCTAAATAATTTTAAGTTTACAAAATCACCTAAGGAACCTGCCAGGCCTCTCTCAATGCAGAGGATTTGGCATGGAGATACTCTATTCTCATTTCCAGTACAATTTGCAAACTAGAACTGGAGGAAAAATGATGGGAGAACTGTTGACATCTGATATGGTTCCAGTTTGGTATAAAACATTGGAAAGTCACACAAATAAGTGAATTCTGAAAATTGTCTTCACAGATACACCAACTTGTGACGTGTCTAAAATGGATTAAACTTCTGCTTCCTGTAACCTGTGGCTTTTTGGTTCACTGCTGTTTACATCGGGCTGCTCCTAGCTGTATGCTGTGTTGTGTCCCCAGAATTCTGTAAAGGATGGGGTCTCCACCTCAGTGTAGAATCACAGAACATCAGAGGTTGGAAACTTTTTTTTCTGCTCTCTTTTATGCAGTTCACAGAATGTTAGAGGTTGGAAGGGACCTCCAGAGATCAGCGAGTCCAATCCCTCTGCCAAAGCAGGATCCCTCAAGGTAGTTCACAAAGGAATGCACCCAGGTGGGTTTGGAAAGTCTCCAGAGAAGGAGACTCCACAACCTCTCTGGCCAGCCTGCTCCAGAGCTCTAGCACCCTCACTCTAAAGAAGTTTCTCCTCATACCAAACAAACTCTGTTCCAGTTTGTAGCTATTGCTCCTTGTCTTATTGCTGCAGACCACAAAAAAGAGCTTGGCCCCCTCCACTTGACACCTATCCTTCAGATACTTATAGACATTGGTCAGATCCCCTCACAGCCTTCTCTTCTCAAGATAAAACAGACTCAGGGCTCTCAATCTCTCTTCACAGGGGAAAGTGTGAACCCAAACTAGTTGGAATCTCTTTTCAGCCACATTAATGCAAAAAAGAATAATGACTTAGAACCTAGAAATACAAAAACCTAATCCACTCCTTTGTTTTCCTACATCAGCAAAACACTTTGACAGTAATAACAACCCACTCCCTTTGTTTACTTTGAACCCTTTAGCTCCTGGTGAGAAAAAGGGCCAGAGATCTAATTACAGACTCCAATTTTGCAGCTATAACTTTTGAAATCTTTGAGGTCATCTCTCCAGTCCTTAACTTGCTTTAGATACTCAGATTTAACAGCCTTTTTTTTACTCCTAGTTTATAGCCTGTCCTATGGTTTGGGCATACATATAAAGGATACCACATGAGAAGCATGCAAATATGTTTAGTTTTTCTGCTATAACATGGCTTAACCTTAGCACTGTTAATGGGAGGATAGCCTACCCATTTATACCTAATGAAGTTCAGACTTACACCAACATCTAGCATGACAGGATCTGGTTTTATTCATAAGTACACAATAAAGTTCATTAAAATGACCAGGAAGATTAGTATCACCTATAGACATAATTTGGGATTTCCTAAGGAGAGCAGGAGAGGTTGCTCATGGTATGTAATCCTGCAAAGAGAAATCTTAAGTGGAGAATTCATTAATGCTAAATGTTTCTAGACAGCACCTGTCTTAATTCTGGGAATTTAGCTTACTCTGAAGGTCACCTCCTCCAGGAATTTTTTTCAACTAAAAATAGATGGGAAAGGTGATTTCTGCCTGACCAAAATTATCCAATAATCACATAAGCCCTAATTATTTCTTCGCATTTGTAAAACAGGATCAACTACTGTATGGATTTTTCTTCTAAGTTCACTCTGCCTTGCTGCTTCTACCCCAAACCCCTTTCCTGCTAAGGGTAGATTTCATTTAAAAGAAGTGTCTCCAATGTGTGGATACAATGTCAAACCCTCCCAACAGAGATAAAATCACAATGGGGGAATAAAGAAGGAAAACATTTGGAGCAATTCGTCAAGCAAGAGAAGAGATACAACACTTCTGTGCTGATGTCACTTTTCCCAGCTTTGTTTATTTAGAAATACTGCAGAATTCATAAGTCAAATCACTCTAGATTCATTCTCCAGGAAACATCTCATTTATATATCCTACTGAATGCCTATAAGAAGAGTCTTTGCTCTGGATTCTCAATTCCTTTTTGTTTCACCGAAGTGTGGAGCAAACGATCTTCACGATGTAACAAGTCTGCACATTCACAGAATCACAGTTACTGAGGCTGGAATAGAGCTCTGAGATCATCCAGTCCAGCCTAGGACCTAACACCACCACAGCAACCAGACCATGGCACTAAGTGCCACAGCCAAGATTGTCTTAAACACCTCCAGGGATGGCAACTCCACCACCTCCCTGGGCAGTCCATTCCAGTCTCTAATTCCCCTTTCTATCAGGAAGTGCTTCCTAACATCCAACCTAACCCTCCCCTGCCACAGCTTCAGGCCATGCCCTCTTATCCTGGTACAAGTTGCCTGGCAACAAAGCCTGACTCCCACCTGACTACACCTTCCCTTCAGGTAGTTGTAGAGTGTGCTAAGATCCCCACTGAGTCTCCTCTCCTCCAGGTTAACCCAGCCCAGCTCCCTCAGCAGCCTTCCCCTCCAGTCCCTTCCCCAGTCTTGTCACTCTCCTCTAGACCACTCCAGCGTCTCAATATCTTTCTTCATGCGTTTCCCCAATAAAGACTCCTAATTTAGGCTAGAGATACCAACCTAATGTTAACTGTCACTACCTGTTAAGACTATTTGGTATATTGATCTTATAATGTTTAATTTCAAATCATACATACATACATTAGAAAAATACAAGACGATATGCTGATACTTTCTAAGCCCCATGTACTGACATCTGGTCACTGGTATTTGTCCAGGCTAGTGGATATATTACAATATGCATGGGAAAACATTTCTAGAGTTTACTCTGTACTAAAAAATGCATCCACAACTTGTCAAACATATTCTGAGACTCCCAACAGCCTTAACTCAGACCATCTTACCATACATTATAATTATGCCCGGCTATCATTCTAGTTGGCTAGCACTTAAGCTAGACTGACTGACTTAAATGACTTGCCTGTTGTTTTCTGTGTTGTGGGATAAGTCGAGCTCCATGATTTTTATTATGTTCCTATCCACTGTATGCTCTCTATTGCATCATTACCTTTTGTTAGTGGCTAAAGCATAATGCTCTTGGATTTTAACAATCTCATTAGATGCAGGTACCATCCTTATCAGGAAATTGCAGAAGCTCCTTACTAGGCATTTGGTTTTGTAGCTACAAGCTTATAATGACTTTCAAAGACACTTGTTAAATTTTCAGTTCCAGAACTAATGACATATCTTTTAGCTAAAACTCAGCCTGAAAACTTGCTGGCCCAGCACATGTTTTTATTTCCAAATTATTTAGAAATTATTATGAATTCTAATTGTACCATATAACTATTTTTTCCTTCACGGATTTGGTCTAGTTTGCTGCAGTCTTGGTCTAATGGTATAACTTTGCTACATGACCTCTATCAGTTTTTACCTCTTGCTCTTCTTTACAGAAATAATATTTTTGGGATCAATATTCACACCGTGTTACCAGGTATGATCACTCATGGCTTGCCAGAGATATCTACAATTCAGCTGCAGCAATGTGTCCTTCCTTTTTCCATGACATTGGGTTTTTACTACCACAAAGCTCAACGCTCATTTTCTTTATCATTTTTCTGACAAGTATTTGAGGTCATAATGTCATCTAATAAGGGAAAGAAGGTCTTGGCAGGATCTTGTCTCAGAGTTAACTATTAAGCTGGGCTCATTTTGCTTCACTGATCAAATCAATTAGCATTGAAGACTGACACTTGTTTTTGCTTAGACTGATACTCAGTGTCTTTCCATCAATGTATTCTGTGAATCAGAGCATTAAACCCTCTTGATTTTGGCCTTGTTGCTCTTTCACCTTATTAAAATGCTCCTTCTTCTGCTTTTTGTACTCTTTTCAGTTTGTTAATGTGAGGCTTTACTCAAGAACCTTCTTTATGTGTTTTTTTGCATTTCCCAAGACCATATAGGCACAAAGTGGGAATGGCATTTGCAGTTTTGATAAAGACAGTAAATAGAAAAGAGAAGCATCTGCGTTCCACTTGCCTGTATTTAACCTACAAAGGTAATAAAGTCTCACACTCTATCAAGAGGTATGAATGGACATATGCAACTATATAAAAACATACAGAACATATATACAGTATATAAAAAATTATGGACAGGAAAGGATACAGAAATCTTGACAAGTGATCAAAACTCTCACAGGTCAGATTAATTAATGCAAACCACTAATACATAAGAGAGATCTACACATCAATGCTTAATACACTTTTGTATTTAGTGAATTAGTGACTACCACATGGACGCTTTATCTCATTCCCTGACATGACTCATCAAGAGCAATCATAAAATGGTTTGAGTTGGAAGGGACTTACAACAGTCATCTAGTCCAACCCCATCTGCAGTCAGCAGGGACATCCTCAACTAGATCAGGTTGCCAAGAGCCCCATCAAGCTGCACCTTGAATATCTCCAGGGATGAGGCCTCAATCACCTTCCTGGGCAACCTGTTCCAGTGTTCCACTACCCTCAAGGTAAAGAACCTGTTCCTAACATCCAATCTAAATCTACTCTTAGAATCATAGAATGGTAAGGTTGGAAGGGACCTCAAGGATCATCTAGTTCCAACCCCCTGTCATAGGCAGGGACACCTCCCACTAGTACAGGTTATTCAAGGCCTCATCCAATCTGGCCTTGAACACCTCTAGGGAGGGAGCATCCACGACCTTCCTGGGCAACCTGTTCCAGTGCCTCACCACCCTTACTGTAAAGAACTTCCTCCTAACATCTACTCTTCTCTATTTTGAGGCCACTGTCCCTCATCCTGTCACTACAGGTCTTTATAAACAATCTTTCTCCAAGGTTATTAACCAAATAACCTTGGTGCTTATTATTTGGTTAAGGACAGAAGAGTCAGAAAAGAACCTTCAGAATAGTTAAAGAAACATGCTAGGAAGCAAAAAGACTCCAGAAATACAGTTTGCTTACTTTAAAAACATGAGGATTAAACAGTGATTCCACAATGAAGCACCTGTGAATCAAGCATCAAGTGAATTTTGACAAAAATCAACTTTTTATCAGAAATGAGATGAAGCTGAAACCACACATACTCAAGCTAAAACAAAGCAGTGAGGCTAATTAACCACAAAAGGCTGTGATATAAAAAAGGAACCTTAAATAGATTGAATGGTCCTATAAGAGAAAAGTTAAAACCAAGCTGAAATGTAAGTAGATTCAGGGAAGTGGCATGTTTAGTTTGGATGGTCACCAAGTTCTCTTCTGACCCATGAACTCTGTAAATTCATAACAAATACAGCAAAACCTGAGAGGACAATCCCTTTATTCTTGCCATTAAAAAGAATGTAATGATGCTGTAACTCACTTTTGGTCTTCCAATTTTTACAGGAAACAGGCATGCCTAATTCTTTCGGTCTACATTATGAAGTATAAATTCATGTCTTCATATCTTCAGGGAGACCTTGTGGTAGCCTTCCAGTACCTGCAGGAGGGCTGGGGAGGGACTACTGACAAGGTCTTGTAAGGACAGGATGAGGAGGAATGGGTTTCAACTGGCATAGGGGAGATTTAAACTAGATGTTAGGAAGAACATCATAGTGGCTTTTTATGATGAAGTCACAGCGACAGTGGACAAGGGAAGGGCAGCTGATGTCATCTACCTGGACCTGAGTAAGGCATTTGACTCTGTCCCACATGACATCCTGGTCACCAAACTGGAAAAACATGGACTTGATGGATGGACCACTCGCTGGATAAGGAATTGGCTGGATGGTCGAACCCAGAAAGTGGTGATCAA
>VWZE01000952.1:207073-267776 GCA_013396675.1 Eubucco bourcierii
GTCAGACCCCACCTGGAGTACTGTGTGCAGTTCTGGAACCCTCAGCACAGGAAGGACATGGAAGTGTTGGAGCGGGTCCAGAGGAGGGCCACAAAGATGATCAGAGGGCTGGAGCAGCTCTCCTATGAGGACAGGCTGAGAGAGTTGGGGCTCTTCAGCCTGGAGAAGAGAAGGCTTCGAGGGGACCTGATAGTAGCCTTCCAGTATCTGAAGGGGGCCTACAGGAAGGCTGGGGAAGGATTATTTACAAGGTCCTGCAATGACAGGACAAGGGGCAATGGGCTTAAACTGGCAGAGGGGAGATTTAGACTGGATGTTAGGAGGAAGTTCTTTCCAGTGAGGGTGGTGAGGCACTGGCACAGGTTGCCCAGGGAGGTTGTGGCTGCTCCCTCCCTGGATGTGTTCAAGGCCAGACTGGATGGAGCCTTGAGTAACCTGTACTTGTGGGAGGTGTCCCTGCCTATGGCAGGGGGTTGGAACTAGATGATCCTTGAGGTCCCTTCCAACCTTACCATTCTATGATTCTATGATTCTAAGAAGCTCTTTCCAGTGAGGGTGGTGAGACACTGGCACAGGTTGCCCAGGGAGGTTGTGGCTGCTCCCTCCCTGGAGGTGTTCAAGGCCAGGTTGGATAAGGCCTTGAGCAACCTGTTCTAGTGGGAGGTGTCCCTGCCTATGGCACAGGGGAGCTGGAACTAGATGATCCTTGAGGTCCCTTAGAACCTAAACCATTCTATGATTCCGTGATGATCTCTGTCTGCACCACATACCAGAGATGTGACGAGGAAGACTGCAAGCAGCAAAATCTCTTTCCTTCTTTAGTTTCTAAGAAGCATGAAAACGCTATTAAAGAAAGAAGCAAAGAACGAACCATTTCTCCATCCATGTTGTTGTAGGTTAAGGGAAATTAAGAGTAAATTGGTATAACAACAAAGAAAGTCCTCTAGACACTAGAAAGTCTTGAGAGACGACAGAGGACATAATAATTATTTATTCTATTATATTTTCCTAGATCTCCCTACATAAGGGGAGTCCACAGTCAGTTCTTTCTCTTTCTCCCTTCTCTCTGCTCTCCAAGCATGTGCAGCAGCTGTTACCTCTGACTGTGGGGGAGAGCAGCCTTGCCTGGCAAGCTACTTTTTGCTATGCCACTGGGCCTTGAAGGCCTGCGCCTAAGCAGGGGACAGTTTGGCCTAGGCAGAGCCTGCTAAGGCTGAGTTAAGAGAGCAGGTTTTGGAAGGCTCTGGAAGATTTTGGCCTGGTAGGCCCAGGTGGAGAACTGGCCCAAGCTAGACTGATTCGTGTATATATTTCCTTCATGCTTTTAAACCTTTTGTACTTTTGGTTACTTTTTGTAAAAAAGTATTTTCCATTTAATTTCCAATTCCATGTGAGTGTTTTTATTTTATTCCTTTGGTGGAAAATACCTTTCTGGGGGTAAAATTACCTTCCACTGTGGGTTAGCTCATGGTTCAAACCTAGGATACAGATGAAACACTTCAAACCACTTCATATTCACAGGATCACAGGATGTCAGGGAGTGGAAGTGACCTCCATAGATCTTGGAGTCCAGCTCCCCTGCTGGCATTACCTCAAGCCTCACTTCTATGTTCACAGGCTCACAGGATGTCAGGGGTTGGAAAGGACACAAAGNAAAGTTCCCCTTTGCATCGAGCTGGAACCTCCTGTGTTGCAACTTAAATAGAATCATAGAATGGTTTAGGTTGGAAGGGACCTCAAAGATCATCCAATTCCAACCCCCTGTCATAGGCAGGGACACCTCCCACTAGGACAGGTCACTCAAGGCCTTGTCCAACCTGGCTTTGAACATCTCCCGGGAGGGAGCAGCCACAACCTCCCTGGGCAACCTGTGCCAGTGTCTCACCACCCTCACTGCAAAGAGCTTCCTCCTAACATCCAGTTTATATCTCTCCTCTGCCAGTTTAAACCCATTGCCCCTTGTCCTGTTATTGCAAGACCTTGTAAATAGTCCCTCCCCAGCCTTCCTGTAGGCCCCCTTCAGATACTGGAAGGCTACTATAAGGTCTCCTCGAAGCCTTCTTTTCTCCAGGCTCCATTGCTCCTTGTCCTATCACAGGGTTAAGTAGTCCTTATTGTAAAGTTAAATGACATTTCAAATGATCGTCACAAGATCACACAGGATGTTAAGGGTTGGAAAGGACCTTTGGAGAGCTTCAGGTCTAACCTCCATGCCAGAGCAGGATCACAGAATCTAGCACAGGTCACACAGGAATGCATCCAGACAGGGCTGGGAAGTCTCCAGGGAAGGAGATTCCACAACTTCTCTGGGCAGCCTGTGCCAGTACTCCGTGACTCTTGATATTGGCAAAATGGACATAAAATTTTCTAACACGAAAAAAATAAATTAGATTTTGACGTAAAAGACAAGGTTTACAGTGAGAGCTCGTAGCTCTGACCCATTGATATAGTTGAAGCAAAGAGACAAGTAATTACCCAGGGCTGGGATACTGTATTTTGGTGTGACAGTACTGTTACCTTTTAGATGATACATTATTTCCTTGCTGTTTTCATGCCCTGAATTCATAATCACGGCAGAAACTGAATGGGAAATTAAACAAACAAACAAAACCCAAACAGATGGGAAGTGTGTATCGACTCATTTAAAGAGCTATTGGAAAATACATTAGGAAAGTCATTTTCAAAATCAAGTTAATTATCTATAACTGTAAAATAAAAAGGATCTATCAAGTGCAAAAAGACTGAAATAAGCGAACTACAAAAAGTTATCCACAACTTCTCAAATTGGCAGATTGCACAAACGTTAAAGCAACATGCCTGGATTTCTTTTTCCAGTCATATACATTAGCCTAACAACATTGTGGGACTCAGGACTTTTGAAACACAGCAATGACCTGCTGGGTTAGATCATCACTCCATCTAGTCCTGCTCTTGGGAAGCAAGAAAAGGAGGATCACAGGATCTTAGAGGTTGGAAGGGACCCAAAGGGATCATTGAGTCTAACCCCCCTGCCAGAGCAGGACCAGAATCTAGAGCTCAGGTCACAGAGGTGTGCATCCAGAAGGGTCTTGAAAGTCTCCAGAGAAGATGACTCCACAGCCTCTCTTGGGAGCCTGTTCTAGTGCTCTGTGACCCTTACAGTAGAGCAGTTTCCCCTCCTCCGACTTCTTTGTCCAGTTCAGTTCTTCACCAGTTCCCCACCATCCAGTAACATCACATTAAAGGGTACAAGGCTCCTCATTCCTCCTAATATTTACTTCTGAATATCCTGCCCACTAATCTGTTCAAGCTGCTCTGAACCCCCTGACACAGCCTTTATGCTAGGGTTCACTGCTTACTCTTCCTTTCCCTCTCTTGTCATACTGGATCCAGGAGGATTGTTTTAACTGAATAATGCAGGAATTAGTTTTTCTGTTGAATCCGTATTTCTTCTCCAGTAGTAGACTGACACTAGTGTAGATAAGAACGTGTCCAAATAGAATTCTATCCAATTTTAAAAGATATTGCCTGAGAATTTTTTAATACATTTCCTCACTTTTGAACAGACTCAGGAATCCAAGCATTCTCATGAATCTTCTTCTCATATAATTTCCATTTTTCTGAAGACACTCAGCTCCCAGTTGTGTTATCCCTGTGCTAGCCCTACCCGTACCTAAAGGCCAGAGTACCTGTTTTGTGAATGCTTTGTGTGCATGGAACACATCCACGAGGATGATCAGAGGGCTGGAGCAGCTCTTCCTTAAGGACAGGTTGAGAGAGTTGTTGGGGTTGTTCAGTTTGGAGCAGAAAAAGCTCCCAGGAGACCTTATTGTGGCATTCCAGTATCTGAAGTGGGTTACAAGAAAGTTGGGGAGGGACATTTTAGGGTGTTAGGTAGGACTGGGGGGAATGGATCCAAGATAGAGAAGGGGAGATGTAGGTTGGAAGTTAGGAAGAATTTCTTCACCTTGAGGGTGGTGAGACACTGGAACAGGTTGCCCAGGGAGGTGGTGTAAGCCACATGCCTGGATGTTTTTAAGGCCAGGCTGGATGAGGCTCTGGACAACCTGATCTAGTGTGAAGTGTCCCTGCCCATGGCAGTGGGGTTGGAACCAGATGATCCTTGAGGCCCCTTTCAATCTTGACAACAGACAAGGTATTTGAAGGCATCAGTAACAAATCCTGCTATTGGTTGTGCCCAGAATCAGCTTTTATACAGAAGTAAAAATAGTTTAAAGGTATTTAACTTTGCAGACCCATGTATCAGTTTGATATCTGAAAAAGTGTGTGCTTCTTTGGTACAGCATTGCCTTTAGTGTATTTTCTTCCTCATTTATGGTGAAACACGTGACCGTAGATGGTTCTCTATTTTAATCCTTTCCAGTACTGAAAAGTGCTAGCATGGTAGCAGGTCTGTAAAGAAAACATATAAATAAACCACCAGCAATTTCATCTAGGTAACAACCTGGTAGGATTTTCTCATTTTCTGTGAGAGTTAAACTTTTGGGATTATTCTGTGTATGGAATATGTTTGCACAAATGCCATAGATGAAATGAAGTTATTTTGGTGGAAGGAACGGAGCATAAGGAAGAAACCTTCTTTCATTATTAAGCATGCGAAAGCAAATTCAGGAATTTCCAGAGTTAATGAGAAGCAAAAGATATCACAGAATCACAGAAACATTCAGATTGGAAAAGTTCCTCAGGATCACCAAGTCCAACCCATATCCCTATTCTACAAGGTGCACCCTAAATCATAGGCCCAAGCACCACAGCCAAACCATCCTGAAACACATCCAGGTTTGGGGACTCCACCAGCTCCCTGGGCAGCAGATTCCAATGCCTGACCACTCTTGCCAGGAAAAAATGTTTCCTAATATCCAGTCTAAACCTATCCAGTGGCAGCTTGAGGCCACTCTCTTCTTCTATCATTAAATAATCTGTGAGAAAAGAACTCTCCTTTCAGGTAGTTGTAGGTAGCCATGAGGTCTCCCTCAGCCTCTTCTGTTTCACACTAACCATCCCCAGCTCCTTCAGTCACTCCCCATCACGTTTATTCTCCAGGCCCTTCCCCAGCTTCCTTGCCCTCTTCTGCACTGGCTCCAGCACCTCCACATCCCTTTTGTATTGAGTTGCTCAAAACAGAACACAGTACTTGAGGTGTGGCTCTGCACAAGTTTCACAGATGATATGATAAACTACCAGCAGGTTAAACAAACACAAAGTGAAGATCATAAATAATACAGCAACTGCAGTCTCTCATCAAACATGAAAAGCAGCAAATTACTTTGCAGATACAATAAATACCAAGTGCAGAAAAGCTTACTATCCAGTGATATGCATTGCAGAGGTCAGGAGCCCTAATTCTGCTAGGAAATTACCCAAGTTAGTTACCATAATAACTGTGAATGCAGGAGTTACTGCTAATGGATTTCTAAATGTTAATTTCCTCAGTAGCAAATCTGAGGGTTCTGTGCCGAATGTAAAAAGTACACAATGCAAATGTCTGTGAGACAAATGAAAAATGGGGAGGAGAGAATGCTTTTGCAGATCACAGAACCAACCAGATTGGAAAAGACCTTTGAGATCATTGAGTCCAACCTACCACCTACTCCCTTCTAATTAACTAAACCATGGAATCAAGTGCCTCATTCAGTCTCCTCTTAAACACCTCCAGGGATAGTGACTCCACTACCTCCCTGGGCAGCCCATTCCAATGCCAATCACTCCTGTGGAGAACTTCTTCGTAACATCCAGCCTAAACCTGCCCTGGAACAACTTGAGGCTATGTCCCCTGATTTTGTGACTGGTTGCCTGGGAGAAGAGATCAACCACCACCTGGTTACAACCTCCCTTCACATAGTTGTAGAGAGCATACTTAACTTCCTAACTCAGCCATTACTGAGAAATTTACATGTATGCATATACATAGTATTTTCAGGGTTTATTTCTGCAATGAATTATTTTTTTCCCACACTGAGAACTATGGAAAAGGTTGAGGGTGACATTGTGTAGTTTTCCCTAAGGAAACCACGACAGGTAGCCAGTGAAGGCTTTTTAGTATTTTGGTAGAGAATGAAGGATTAGGACAAGACAAGACAGCATCTGTGAAACTGGAGCGCTTAAAACATCTTAAGGAAGCTGAAGTCAAAGGCATGGTAGCTTTCTTTTGATGAGGCTAGAAAAGATGATTAAGGTCTGCACAAGCTAAGCAGTTTGAAGAAGAGGCTGAGGGGAGACCTCATTGCTGTCTACAGCTACCTGAAGGGACATGGCAGAGAGGCTGCTGCTGGTCTCTTCTCACAGGTCATTTGAGACAGAACTAGGGGGAATGGCCTCAAGCTGAGACTGGGGAGGTTTAGATTGGACATTAGGAAAAGGTTTTTCACGGAGAGAGTGGTCAGGCACTGGAATGAGCTGCCCAGGGAGGTGGTGGAGTCCTCCACCCTGGAAGTGTTTAAGGGTCGTTTAGATGTGGTGCTTAAGGCTATGGTTTAAGGTGAATCTTGTAGAGTAGGGTTCTAGGTTGGACTTGGTGATCCTGGGGGGTTTTGCCAACCTGCATGTTTCTGTGACTCTGTGTAATGCTGCTGGAGAACGCTGCCCTGAGGTAACTGATGCAAAGAGTGCTGCTGAAGTTAGCAGCAGTCCCTCAAAAAATAATGGGATCATTTACATCTTCTGCAGTTTTGCTTGATTCAGAGCACCGAAGGAATTAGACCAAGTGAACTGCATGCCTGAGAACTGTTATTTTTGAACAGCTGCTGTCTTGACAAGGGAAAAAACCAGTCTGTCTCTGGAGGTATGCTTGCCCATAGGTAAGCATCCACCTACCGGGGATGGATCACCTGCCTGTCACATTTGTCAGTCACCATGAACTGGGCTCAGATGTCAACAGCTGAGCTACAGTAAGAATAAATTGGGAACCATCTTCAGCAGTGTCATTCAAAAAAACTGTTGTTCTTGGATCATATCAGAAGATTTAATTATTTCTTTTAATTGATCTTGATTTGTTTTTCTGTTCCTCCTGTTTCTCTGTATTTCTTTCTACATTTCTTCCTTGTCGCTGACACTCTTGTAAAAAAACTACTCTAGTATTTTACTGAGCTGTACAGACCTTTCCCTCATTTAAATTGTAGCACAGTACATGCAAGTTTTAAACTTATCTAATACAATTCTGTATCAGCAACTCAAGCATACTATAACAGCATCGTATGTTCTGTCTCTAATTCTATGCTAGACTGGATCCTGGGATTATATATGTATTTGAGCTCTCAAACACAGAATCACAGAACATCAGGGGCTGGAAGTGACCTCAAAATATCATCTAGTCCAACCTCCCTGCCAGAGCAGGAGCACCTAGAGTAGATCACACAGGAACACATACAGGCAGTTCTTGAATATCTCCAGAGAGGGAGACTCCACAACCCCCCTGGGCAGCCTGTGCCAGGCTTCTGTCACCCTCACAGGAAAACACTTTCCTCATGTTTCCATGGAACTTCCTATGCCTCAACTCCCACCCATTGCCCCTTGTCCTGGTACTGGGTATCACCCAGCAGAGCCTGGTTCCAGCCTCTTGGCACCCACTTTTACATATTTATATCCATTCCCGAGGTCCCCCCTCTGGCTCCTCCTCTCCAAGCAGCAGATCTCCAGCTCCCTCAGGTACTCCTCTTCAGAAAGATGTTGCACTCTCTTCAGCATTTTTGTAGCTCTACGTTGGAGTCTTTGAAGCAGTTCCCTCTCCTTTTTGAACTGGGAGGCCCAAAACTTTCTTATTTCTTCACAACTTTCCTACAGCAATATATTTTTGAGTTTGAGAGTAAACAGATATTTCTACATGTTATAAAAATCCCCAAATCATAGTGAAGGAAGAGGTCTTTAGGATTCTTCAGCTTCCTGCTGACCTGCATTTGAGTTCATTAGTTGAGAGCAGTGGGCAAACCACTGAGGAAAGCCACATCTGATGTAGCTTGAGACAGAATATGAATATTTTCTGCATAGCAGGACGTGGGTCAGAGAGGGGAAAAACAAAAGGGTTACTATTGTGGTTTTGTACACAGGTAAACAGCACCTGCCTGTGTTCAGAGCAAAGGAACTGAAGAAAATTGCTTTACTGCTTTCTTCTGACATACACATTGTGTATTTATACATTTCAGAGCCTGAAAATTCCCAGGGTATTAATTATTGTTTTTATTACAATAATTCAGTATTTCATGACTTCTCCTAGGAATATTTTGTGTCCTAAGCAATTACTCCAGACAGTACATCATACACTAATTATTTTTTTTTTAGTACCAGCTCCGTAAATATTATCCTTGCAAGACATTTTAAGGTTCTTTGATTCGCAGGTGCTCCCTTTCCAGTTCAGTAGTCCAAAATTCAGCCCACCCTCAACATCTGTTTAACATTTCATTTGTGCACTACAATTTTGTTACTGAACTCTCGGAAACAGAGGCTGTAAAACTGCTAATAACAGCCATACCAGAGCTCAAGACACTGCAGAAGATGTTTTCAGGGCTGCACATTCACTCTACTTCCCTCCAGTCTGATGACTAGTCCTGTGTTTGAGATCAAACGCTGTACTGAAATAGGAAATCTGTATTATATAGCATGCTTCAAAGAATCAGGTAGTGTGGAAAGAAAGTACAATATCTGTGCATGGACAAAGGCACTGAGAAATGTGGCCACTTTAATTTCAGACTTCAAAGTCTTGATGATTTTCCTTCAGAGCAGTGACCCATTTTAACAACTAACCTGTTAGCACATCCCTACAACTGCATATCAAACTTGCAGACAACTTGCAAAACTTGTAGCCTGATCTAGCTGAGGATGTTCCTGCTTGCTGGAGAGGGGTTTGGATGAAATGACCTTTGAAGGTCTCTTCCAAGCCAGACCATTCTATGAAATACTGAAAAAAATGGTTAGAGAGAAACACAGACTACCCATGGTATAGAAAATGTCAAGGGAATGATTTGTAACATCCAGGTTTGGTCCTCCTTGCTCTTCTCTGCAAGGGTTGGCACACACTCTCACCATAAATCACAGAATCACAAGAGCATTCAGGTTGGAAAAGCTCCTCAGGATCACCAAGTCCAATCTAGAACCCTACTCTACAAGATTCACCTCAAACCATATCCCTAAGCACTGCATCCAAACGACCCTTAAACACATGCAGGGTGGGTGACTCAAACACCTCTCTGGGCAGCTCATTCCAGTGCCTGACCACTCTCTCTATGAAAAATCTTTTTGTAATGTCCAATCTAAACTTACCCAGTCTCAGTTTGAAATGCAAATGATTTCAGAAGATCAGGTAATCACAAGGGAGGAGAAGGTGGCTAGAACAAGATTTAGAAAAGCCTGTGGGGTATGGGGGATACGTCTGAGGTAAACCAACAGTGGATTGAAACCAATCTGATAAGGGATAAGACTTCAAGGACCTTTCTCTAGGTGCACAGAGCAGGGCAGAAGGCTGGCAGCTGCGTTATTCTTCTGTCCCACAGGAATTTCCTTTGCTTATGGAAGTAGTCCCACCATGCATCCTCATTATTTGGCAACAGTTTTATGAACAAGAATTTACTTAGGAGTGAGACAACTACAAGACTGCAATCCTCTTAGCTAAAGTAAATCTCTGAATTCAAAGATGATTCAAATAGCTGTTCCAGACTGCAGTTGGCATTATAGTTCTTATAAGCCCTTGATCACTTCAGGCACTGAAAATTCACATTTTCAGATGTCTCTCATAGTACAGATGTCTGAGTCAGTAGATGCCAGAAGTAAAAAGGATAGATTTTTTAAAAAAAATTATTTTAATATCAAGTAGATTGAGTACAAATTAGCTTTTCCCTAAAACAAAACAAAACAAAGAGAAGAAATACTTTTGACCCCACCACAACTATTTGCAGAATTTAACTAAAACTTGGTAATGATTCCAAAATAAAACATTGAGAAGCTGAAGCATTTCGACTCTTCAGAGACTGCAGGTTTGTTTTGTTTTGCTTTTTAAAGGAACAATTATTTTTATACTTGTCAGGTCATTTCTTACCCCTCCCTCCCCACAGTTTGCAGTGAGTGTATTGAAAATAGACACAAAAATAATGAAGAACAATCTGCACTGCATTAGTGTCGATGTATTTCTCCATGTTGTTAAAACAGATAAGGCTGCATTGGATTTTAGTCTGGAAAACATGGAAGTATCCATGATTCTGAGAGGAGGGTCTTACCAATGAATCTTGAAACACATTGCTTTCATTTTTGTATCTAAGCATGAGTCTGATAGTAATAGTTTCCTGAATGAGGCAGAGTACACATCCCCTTGGTTTCTGCACTCCATTACATGGGCACAGTAGCAATAAGATTTCATTACATTCTGGTCTATAGTCTAAATGTAAAAGTTCAGCAGAGAAAATCTTGTTTCTTACTTTGGAGGTTGTTCATCATGGTGACACTACCTGAAGCCTCACTTCTCTGTCAAGTAGTTCTTACTGTAAAGTTAAATAAAGTTTCAAACAATCATCACAGGATTGCACAGGGTGTTAGGGTTTGGAAAGGACCTCTGGACATCTTCCAGATCAACAACCCTACTACACCAGGACCATAGAATCCAGTGCAGGTCACAAAGGAACACCATCCAGACAGGGATGGAAAGAGAGAGAGAGAGAGGAGACTCCACAACCTCTCTAGGAAACCTGTTCCAGTGCTCAGTCACCCTCACAGTCAAGAAGTTCTTCCTCATGTTGAGGTGAAACTTCCTGTACTGTAGTTTACACACATTGCCCCTTGTCCTATCCCATGATGCAAGTGAACAGATTCCTGAGAAACTCTGTTATGTTTCCTGCCTACTTTTTAACAGTAAAATGTGTGTCTCTATCTACTGTCACGTTCAGCACCTACAAATAAGTAATAATGGATTTGACATGTAAGCCAGGTGTTATTGACTCCACCTTTTGGGTATTGATGTGAGGTAGGCAAGGTTGTTCAGAGAGCCTTGTCTTGAGTTTGAGCTCAGCAGTGCCTCTTCCATGATAGATAAAAGATAATCCTCCTTTCTTCAGAAGCTCTAGTTCACCTGAGTTCACTTTGAGGTGGAAATTCCTGTGCTGCAGTTTCCATCCTTTGCCCCTTGTCCTATGCCAGGGCACAAGTGAGCAGAGGCTGTCCCTGTCCCTGCTCTCCTGATCCCCAGCCCTCAGATATTTAGATCCATTTATTAGATCCCCTCTCAGTCTTCTCCTCTCCTAACCAGCCCCAGGTCTCAGCCTTTCCTCATCAGGCAGTGCTCCAGTCCCTAGAGCATCCTTGTAGACCTCTATTGGACTCTCTCCATTAGATACCTGTCCCTCTTGAACTGGGGAGCCCAGAACTGGAGTTGGATGCAATATTCCAGGTGGGGCCTCACCAGGACAGAGTAGAGACAGAGGAGAATCTCCCTCAGTCTGCTGACCACATTCTTCTAATGCACCCCAGGATCCCATTGGCCTTCTTGCCCACCAGGTCACATTGTTGTCTCATGGAGAACTTGTTGTCACGTACATATAACTGTAACTAAACACCCACACATCTGCAAAATTAAGTCCAAGTTTCAAACTGCACTTATATTAACTTATATAATTTGAATTAACTAATTTCTGCAATTTTATAAATCCCTTTGAAAGGATCTGTTGCTTGTTGATTTTGTGCCATGCGAAGACATGATAAATATAACATGCAGTCTCATCACATGAATAATGTATTCTGCATCTTAAGCAAGCAAGTTCTGCTCCAGAGAGATGCTTAATCCATTCCCTGCTTCTGGGGATGAAAGGAATTAAACTCAGTGCACTGATCTCACAGTATGTGCTCATTCGACTTTAATTATAAAATGATTATTTCAGTGTATTTTTTTTCCCTATAAAATAAACCAAGCCTGAGCTCCATGTAGCCTCTACAGAATTATCTTACTGAATACTGTGTATTCAGTTTTTGCTCATCAATACTGCACTTTCAATATACATTTCACATGGAATGATAGAAACAACCACTTGGGGTTTATAGCTGGTATAGCAGTTTCAAGTCTCACAGGAAGAAAAGCTCCCCTTTTTGATATCTGGTCAAAGGAAGGAGCACTGGAATCCTTTAAAGTGAATTCAAATATTGTGAGAAGGAACAGTCAGCAGATACAGGAAGATAACATCACTCTTCACTATACTGGAAGGTTCACATCACAAATCCTGGATATGTATTTTCACAAGTATTTTTTTCATTGGCTGTTCACAGAAACATTCAGGTTGGAAAAGTTCCTCAGGATCATCAAGTCCAACCCATATCTCTACTCTACAGGGTGTACCCTCAACCACATTCCCAGGCAACACAGCCAAATGACGTTTAAACACATCCGGGGTTGGTGACTCAACCACCTCCCTGGGCAGCCCATTCCAATGCCTGAACACTCTTGCCAGGAAAAAATTGCTTCAGTCTAAACCTACCCAGTGGCAGCTTGAGGTCATTCTCTCTTGTTCTGTAACTAACTATCTGGGAGACGAGACCAGCACCAACTTCTCCGCAACCTGTAGACAGCCATAAGGTTCCCTCCAGCCTCCTCTTTTTCAAACTAATCATTCCCAGCTCCTCCAGTAGCTCCTCACATGATTTATTCTCTTGGCCCTTCCCTGGTTTCCTTGCCCTCCTCTGCACTCCAGCACAAGGCTCTTGCACAAAGCTCAGTATAAGACCATTTAACTTGCTAAAACGCACAAGTTTTCTCTTGGTTGATTCAGTGGCAAGAGCATTCCTCTGTATTAGGACATCTGCTGTCCGCAGCTCAGGAATGACAGAGCATCAAGTAGATTAGACAGCTATACTGTCAAAGGCACTCTCATGCTTCAAGCTTGAAGAAGCAGCACTTCAGGAATGTGATGTTTCATCAGGCACACCATCTGGGGGGAATAGAAATGAATGCTTTCCATACAGTGTATGCTCTCCATGTGAGGATTATTGACAGTAACTCCAGTTGACAAGCCTCCATCCAGGTTTATAAGAATTAATGTACCAGCTTCATTGCATCTTACCTTCCAATTCAAAAGCTATTTGGAGCTGACCTACATACTGTCAGAAGCACAAGCCTGCACTCAGCGAAAGCAGTTGTACTACCTCTGGTCTTAAACTAGTTAATGTTATCAGTTAATACTACTAGTACATCTCCAACTGACAACTCCAGCTTGTTAGCTGGGATGCTTCTGCATCCATGTCATGACTAATCCATAGCGTGGATAAAGTTTCCATAGACAAGAAAGAATAGGTAACTTTACATAGGAAATGTGAGGTCAAGTTTGCTCAGTGTCCAAGTGACATAAACATTTTACAGGTTTTTCAGAATCATAGAATGGTTTAGGTTAGAAGGGACCTCAAAGCTCAGCCAGTTCCAACCCCAAGCCATAGGCAGGGACACCTCCCACTAGAACAGGTCACTCAAGGCCTCATCCAACCTGGCCTTGAACACCTCCAGGGAGAGAGCAGCCACAACTGCCCTGGGCAACCTGTGCCAGTGTCTCACCACCCTCACTGGAAAGCACTTCTTCCTAACATCTACTCAAAATCTCCCCTCTGCCAGTTTAAACCCATTCCTCCTCGTCCTGTCATTACAAGACCTTGTAAATAGTCCCTTCCCAGTGCTCCTGTAGGCCCCCTTCAGATACTGGAAGGCCACTCCAAGGTCTTCTTGGAGCCTTTTCTTCTCCAGGCTGAAGAGCTCTGACTCTCTCAGCCTGTCCTCATAGCAGAGATGCTGCAGCCCTCTGAGCATCTTCAGGGCCTCCTCTGGACTGGCTCAAACAGTTCCATGTCCTTCTTGTGTTGGGGGCTCCAGAACTGCACACAGGACTCCAGGTGTGGTCTCAGGAGAGCAGAGTAAAGGGGCAGAATTCTCTCCCCTGCCCTGCTGGCCACGCTGCTCTTGCTGAAGCCCAGCACATGGTTGCTGTCTGGGCTGCACTTACACTGCAGGCTCACGTTGAGCTTTCCATCAACCCAGGCCCCCAGGTCCTTTTCTTCAGGGTTGCTCTCCAGCCATTCGGCACCCAACCTGTATTTGTACTTGAGATTGCACCAATCCAGCTGCAGGACCTTACACTTTGCCTTGAAACTTCAATTAATTCTTCAGTGTTCAAATTCCTTCAGAAAACAGTATTCAAGAGTTAAACCACACTATGCATGTAAACCCACAACATCCACTGTGGTAGAAGGTGAAATGTAAGAACATGAAGTTTTAATTTTTAATTTTTTTTTTTTCAAATTTGAATCCAGATCAGTTTCATTTATCCTTTGGGGCTCCTAAATCTAGAGATGCAACAATGCATCAAGACAAATACATTCCTGATATTAGAAGCTGAAGAACAAACATAAGCTTAAATAATTTTTTTTTTTTTCCAGAGTACCTGTGTCCTGGGTTGAGCCTTATGTCTCTAAGGACCATGGAGTACAGAACTCCAAGGTGTCCAGAGTGGTCAGAAGTAGACAGGAAATTGTAATCTTGAGATTATTTCATTCCCATAATTCTTTTGTCTTACTATATTTAGGCTGACAGCAAAGCCAGTTCTCTCTCTTCCTATCTTCTCCTTCTGAGGAGAAGCAATCTTTTATCTGGTAACAATGGAGGAGTATCACAGAATTGTAGAACCTTAGAGGTTTGAGGGACCTACAGAGATCATTGAGTCCAACCTCCCTACCAAAGCAGGATCCCCTAGGGTAGTCTGCACAGGAATGCATCCAGGTGGGTTTGGAAAAGTCTCTAAAGAAGGAGACTCTGAACCTCTCTGGGCAGCCTATTCCAATGGTCTGTCACCCTCACAGTAAAGAAGTTTCTCCTCCTCTAGTGGTCTGGCTTTGTGTGATGATATGACAGAAAAGACAAGGATGGTATACATAAGGCAGAAAATCACCTGAAGATGAGAGCTCTATCAGAGCGTTGCCCTGCTAGATTTCTGAGCCTGTCTGATCAGCAGTGGGAAATATGTGCAAGTCTCCCTATACCATCAAAACCAGGTATCAAAGAACAGATTTCACAGGGCCTGAAACTATGTGAGCCTCTGATGAAAGGGTTTTGTGATCAGTGTCAGACGTCTGCTGCAGAAGAGACACAGTGTTGTTCCTCACAGCAAAAGCTTGAGGTAACTCAGCTGTAGGAACTCCTTACACCTCCCACAGAACCTTCCTTATAAAGTGGCTTGGTAATAACTGTAATTAATTTGCTTTTTATAACTAGTTGAATTTTGATAAGTATTACCTTTCTGTTCACAAACAAGTTGGGTGTTATAAAAAGCAAAGCAAATCAAATCTTACCTGGAATACTCTGTCTCCTCACAGACAATGCTCCATCAGGTGCCTTTGCCTGGTTTGCAGACTTTGTGTAAGGGCTCTCATCTAAATGGAAACAAGCAACACTTCCAGTTACTGGTTAAACATAATGTTAACTGAAAAGTATTTTTTACCCAAACACTGTGTGGACTAGGAATGTAGAGCACAAGAGCTGCTGAGAGCAAGACAAGGATGGGTATTTCTGAATGCTGACTCAATGCTCAATGCTTAAAGTCAATGACAAAGCTCTGAATATCAGAGCTGAAAAGGATGAGGTAAAAATCAAATCAGAGGTAACAGCTGATGGCAGGCTTGAGATACAAAGACCTTTTTAGTTTTAACATAATCACAGAAATTTCCTTTTTCTTGTGTTAAGAAGTTTCACATGTCAAAGACTTGAGCGAGGAAGGCGCCATTATTCCTGTTCAGGAGTGAAAGGCTTCTAGAAACTTTAGAATGTTGCAGCTGTAAAGATGTATTGTTTTTCCTTTGGGATCTGTCAGTAGGTGGTTCCTTTCCTGACATAAGGATTGACTGGGGAAAACATCAGAAAACTGTTGCCAAATAGACCAGGCACGTTCATGCCTGAAGAACGGAATGGTAGCAGCTTGTGTCTAAATAGAAGGCTATGGGGAACACCTACTGATTAGCCTCAGTGCATAAGAGAGCTCTATGGTGGGATGAGCAGATGAGCCATCAATCAAAGGCAGCATCAGGCAGAAAAGAGAGTCACTTCTACATCCCTATGAAGAGAACAATGGTAGGGAAAAAACATTCTTAAAATGTGGCTTTAAAATGGGCAAGCTACAGGCTCAGCAAAGAAATAAGAATAAAAGAGAAGAAATCGTAGAATGGTTTAGGTTGCAAGTGACCTCAAAGATAATCTAGTTCCATAGGCAGGGACACCTCCCACTAGAACAGTTCACTCAAGGCCTCATCCAACCTGGCCTTTAACACCTCCAGGGAGGGTGCAGCCACAACCTCCCTGGGCAACCTGTTCCAGTGTCTCACCACCCTCACTTCTTCCTAACATCCAGTTTACATCTCCCCCCCTGCCAGTTTAAACTCATTCTTCCTCATCCTGTCATTATAAGACCTTGTCCCCCCCCAACCCTCCTGAAGGCCCCCTTCAGATACTGGAAGGCCACTCTGAGGTCTCCTGGAAGCCTTCTCTTCTCCAGGTTGAAGAGGCCCAGCTCAATAAAAAGAAATTAATTAGACAAATCAGGCTTTGGTCTTGCTTGTCATTTAATCAAGTGCTCAAACACTTTAAACAATTAGCAAAACCCTTTAATTTGCATGTTTTCTTTCCAGTATCAAGAGACTGATGTCCTTACAGCATGTGAGTGAACGCACGGTTGGAAACAGATCAACGAGTAAAGGAATCAAAGACTGCATTGTCGGCTATGGTATCTTCAGTTCCAGTAGAACCATAAAAACAGATTTTGGAGAATGAGTTTTTCCTTTCAGCTGACACTCTTGACATTATGAGCCTTAATCATTGATTATATGATTTACATCTTACTAAAGTCCTTTAGAAACTTGCATCAAAGACAGCAATTGGCTTTTGTACAGGTTAAGATAAGGGGTTTGGTCAGTATAATGACATTTAAAACCAGGTCTTAGAAAGAAGTGGTTGGAAGAGCTCTATTGGCTTTTAAAACTCTGCTACTGTTACGCGGATGCACAAACAAAACCCCTAAATAAATCTAAAAAAAAAAAAAAAAGAAAGAAAAAGAAAGGAAAAAGGGTAAGAAAAAAGGTAATATATAATTTTATAGCCATGTGTCTTGAGGAAAGTACAGCAAGAAATTGTTTTTTTTCTACTGTAAAATGAACTCCCATTTATTTAAAACTACACTGCTAAAAGGACAAAGGTAACAGGCTTGACTGCAGTGTGTGCTAGCAGAAAGTTCAAGAAAATAAAGCTGTCAGCTACAGGAAATACAGAGGTATGGGGAAAAAAGATATAGATTCAGCTACACAGTTTAAGAAAAACTTAAGACATGCAAAGCTTGATTCTTCCAGTTGAGGAAAGTGGAAAAGCTGATGTTATTGCCTATGCAGAATATACATCCTCTCATTAAAGGAAAGAAAACCACAGTAAGAGTGAACTAGTGCTTTTGAAAGAAGGAGAATTATCTTTTATCTATCATGGAAGAGCTCAAACTCAAGACAAGGCTCTCTGAACAACCTTGCCTACCTCATATCAATACCCAAAAGGTGGAGCTCATCAATAACACCTGGCCTACATGTCCAATCCATTATTACTTATTTGTAGGTGCTGAACGTGACAGTAGACAGAGACACACATTTTGCTGTTAAGAAGTAGGCAAGAAACATAACAGAGTTTCTCAGGAATCTGTTCACTTGCATCATGGGATAGGACAAGGGGCAATGTATGTAAACTACAGTATAGGAAGTTTCACCTCAACATGAGGAAGAACTTCTTGACTGTGAGGGTGACTTAGCACTGGAACAGGTTGCCCAGAGAGATTGTGGAGTCTCCTCTCTCTCTCTCTCTTTCCATCCCTGTCTGGATGGTGTTCCTTTGTGACCTGCACTGGATTCTATGGTCCTGGTGTGGCAGGGGCGTTTGACTGGAAGATGTCCAGAGGTCCTTTCCAAACCCATATCATCCTGTGATCCTGTGAACAGATGGCAATGACTTTGGGGCCCTATTTGAATGTGTGTCAACATCTATCATAAAAAATTCTACCGGTTTCCAGAACAAAACAGCCCTCTCCTAGTTGGAGCTATTACACATGAATTGTTTTCACCAGACTGGAGAGAGGGCAGAAAGGAAAGAAGGATTTCCACAACCAGACTTTTTTCATTGAATCTTTGTCACTGAACCAATAAATAAATCAGCTACTACCGTAAATCTTGCTGGAAGACAATTTCCCCACTGCATTGAGAGCACCTATGGTTATCCCAAGTTTGGAATAAAGACAAACAAATCTTTCTGCTTAACAGCATCAATAAGGCAAAGGAAGTGCACATTCAAATTAATAGGGAGATTAAGCAACTGACAGATACAAAAGATAATGCAGACTGCATTTATGAGTAAGCTGTTATCATAATTTAAGCATATTAACACTGCAAGAATTCTCAGGTATTTATATAGTTTAAGTACTGTATGCAATCGTGCTACATTTCTTTATCTGTGTACAGACCTTCACAGCAGGGAAAAAAACAAAGAGACCAAATAAGTTACTTCATGGACTTCTGAATCCCTGTTAATGCAAAATACTCTCAAATATTATTGAGAAAGAACAATGAGCCATTGTATCACCAGTGGAATGAGAAGCTGTTTCCAGGACAGGAAAGAATTCTCTTTCAGTGAGCACTGAACTGAAAAATCCCAGTGCAACATAACTAGGAACCAATGTGAAGGATTTCCAGATGCAAAGAAAACAAATATAATCACAAAACCACAGAATATTAGAGGTTGGAAGGGACCTCCAGAGACTACTGAGTCCAACGCCTCTGCCAAGGCAAGATCCCCTAGGGTTATTCATACAAGAATGCATCCAGATGGGTTTGGAAAGCCTTCAGAGAAGGAGACTCCACAACCTCTCTGGGTAGCCTGTTTCAGGGCTCCACCGCCTTCATTGTAAGGAAGTTTCTCTTCATGTTGAGGTGAAATCTCCTGTGTTCCACTTTGTATCCATTGCTCCTTGTCTTACTGCTGCAGACCACAAAAAAAGAGCTTGGCCCCCTCCACTTGTCACCCACCCCTCAGATATTTGTGCACATTGATCAGATCTCCTCTCAGTCTTCCCTTCTCCAGACTAAACAGCCCCAGGGCTCTCAGTCTCTCTTTGTAGGGAAGATGTGCAAGTCAACTGGAGAAAAGAATGCTAACAGACTTATTGAGATGATTATTTGAGATAAGAAGTAATAGGAAGAGAGTAAGAGACAGAAATAGATACCAAGGAAAAGAACAGAGTAACTAAAGAGGCGTGGAAGCCTTGATAGCCCTGAGTGTCAGATAACATTCACGCAGTCAAAGAGGGCAAACTCTATTTGTATTAGATAAGTTGTATGTGTGGACACAAAAAATTCATGATAAAACTGTAATTTATTGATGTCCCCATCCACTCTACAGTTATCAGGGCATCTCTTAAACCAGACAAAAATGTCTCCTGACAGTAGTACCTAAAAGGTTATCCATGAGCGTTTTGTACTACCTCCTTCCCTCTCCATAGCAGATAGACTTAATGGAGAAGAAACTCAATCCAGGAGGCCAACACCCTGAAAATGCAAAGGAGGAAGTGGGTATGAAGCATTCCCCCTCCTCAACAGGATACAATAATTCAAAGTTTGGTAAAGCTGTGATGTATTTAAGAAGCCACATGTACAAAGCAGAGGTTAAGTTCAGCAGCACAAATCTCACCTCATACTAATATCACAAGATGACAGAACCAAAGAATGTCAGGGGCTGGAATGAACCTCAAAAGCTCACCCAGTCCAAACCCCCTGCCAGAGCAGGAGCACCTGGACCAGATCACACAGGAACACATCCAGGCAGCTCTTGAATATCTCCAGAGAGTGAGATTCCATGACTCTCCTGGGCAGCCTGTTCCAGGGTTCTGCCACTCTCCCAGGGAAAAAGTTTCTCCTCATGTTTCCATGCCTCAGCCTCCATCCATTATATTATCCAATCATCATCAGCAAGCCATCATCTTTAAAGAACTCACAGACCACAGCTGTACAGCAGGACTGGTATACCTATATGGATAGGATCACTGGAGCTGAATTAATTACATTGCTGTTTGTGCTGGTTTGAGGTTCTTTAGAATATTTTACTAGAGAAAATTACACTATAGGCTGCGAAAAGAAAACATAGTGATGTCTATTTCACTCATAGGCTTGCTGAAAATTGTTTTGGGAAAAATAACCAAAATATAGATAAGTCAGTCTCTGTCTGTCTCTGGCTGGGAGAACAGCAGCTTGAGCAGTCTAGCAGCTTCTAGCTCTGGCTCCTCTGCCGATTATTTTTCACTAACCACTTTTCTTCTAACACCCGTGGCTGATCCTCCTAATTTACCTTGTGCATAAGGCAAACCTTGGGGTAAGGTGCAGGGGTGGGGAGAAGGTGGAAGGGTGGTTGGGAGCCCCCCCTGGGGTCTCTGATTTCTGGGAGGGGAGTTGTGTTTCTGTATTACCTTTAACTTGTCTATTCCTGTAACTATTCCTGTCTGTAGTGTATATCTCTGCTTGTACATTGTGCTGAGCTGTAAATAGAGCTTCAGTCCTTAACTTCCATCTGGCTGAGTTCTAGTCTGGGTCATTTTACAAAGTGTGGAGGGGTGGGGAACTCCCGAACCATCACTCTGTTTCTTTTTATTTTCTTTCTTCTGGCTAAGAGGTTAGACAGCCTAGAACAAACAACTTCTAGGAAGTCAGTAGGTCATAATAAGATGATGGTTATGTCAGCAGACCTCTTCACTCAGCAGCTACACGAAACAAGCCCTCTTGTACTGTTAACAGGTGTGAGCCATTTTTGTCACACCTGCTTGCCGTTGTGTGCTAACTGGCTAATTGGAATATTTTAATGAGAGAAATTAGGTTACTGGTTGTGAAAGAAAAATATGTCTATATTACCCATTCGTTCTGCTGGCACATACGAAAACAAGGACACAAAGAAAGAGAAGTCAGTCTGTTTGGCTGTCGCTGTATTAACTTTTCTGCCTGAACCTGCATATTCCCAACTGCTCATTCTGCTTCTAACACCTCTTGCTGACCTTTTCCAGCTCACCCTGCACGTAAGGGAGCTCGTGAGATAAGGGAGAGGGTGGAAAGGGTGGAAGGAAGGAGGGGGGCTTGAGTTGGGAGCCTTCTTGGGCAGTCTGGTTGCTCGGGAAGGGGTTTTGTATTTCTGTATTACTTTTAAGTTGTAGATACCTGTAAATATTTGTAATATCACAGTATCACAGTATCACCAGGGTTGGAAGAGACCTCAAAGATCATCAAGTCCAACCCATCACCACAGACCTCAAGACTAGACCATGGCACCAAGTGCCATGTCCAAACCTGCCTTGAACACCTCCAGGGACGGTGACTCCACCACCTCCCTGGGCAGCCCATTCCAGTAGCCAATGACTCTCTCAGTCAAGAACTTTCTCCTCACCTCCAGCCTAAACTTCCCCTGGCACAGCTTGAGACTGTGTCCTCTTGTGCTGGTGCTGGTTGCCTGAGAGAAGAAGGTAACCTCCCCCTGGCTACAACCACCCTTCAGGTATGTATATATTGTATACATATGCTTGTAAATTGTGCAAAGCTATAAATACTGCTTCATTCCTTAACTTCCAGCCAACTCGGTTTCGTCTGGGTGAATTACTGTGTGTGTGGGGTGGCATGTAACATGCAAACCATTACAAATTGTGTGCCACTGTTTGTTGTTACCAAAGTGCAATAGAGAAGATGATGCTCACTGCCTTAATCTACCTCCTTCCCATCAGAACACTGAGGTAATCTGGGAAGGAACATCTTGCAGATTACTAAAATTCTTAACCAAAGCAAAATGGTCTTCCTATGTTCTCCTTTTGTTTGTCCTCAGGTAACGGCAGCTCACATATCACCCTTTCAAAGCTCTGCACACAATTCTTCTAATTAAAGACTGCAGTGATAATGATCAACTGGACAAGCAAGTAGTCCTATTGCTTACAGCTAGCCCTGCAGGCTTATTGCTTTTATCTATTGACTGTGAGGCAGATAAACAGCATTTAGCACTTTCCTGCCTATTTTTAACCTGGTGGCATCACTGTCCTGTAAATGAACGATTCATCCTTTGAGATAGGAATCCTGCTGAGACCCATTTATATTGTGCCCTGCTCTTACTATACAAGGAGGGCCTCTGTCCAAGGTTAAGGGCTCAGTACACACAGTAACAAACCAACAGTAATGTAACTCCACAATGATCATGCTCTGGACAATGTGTACAGATACATCTAAAGTGCTTGGTGCTGTGATAGCAAAATGATCATATGAAATCTTTAGGTATTTGCTGTGTTCAGTTTAACATCCTCTGAAGTGTACCAACTAGAGACATGTAAGAGGCAACAGAAGGAATGCCTGAAGATATTTCCTCAACAGCCAAGCATGGGCATTCAGTGTATTGGATGATTAATGGCCACTGAACCATCTGCACGTCTCTTGTGGTTGTAAAAGCAACTGACACAATGGTGCTGTTCACAGATGAGGTAAATCCTAAGAGCACTTCCTCTTCCAAGTCTACACAATGAGCTAGAAGATGTTTCTTTCACTATTGCTGCTGAATGTCCAGGTGCTAATTACTGAGCCTAGTAAACATGTTCAAACCCTGAGCATCACCAGGTGGTCACAGAAGGCAACTAAGCACAACTACATCCTATTGGGTATGAAAAGGAAGCCTTTTCCCACTGAGAATAGCTACTGAACAACTCAGCAGCTGCCATTTTGACCCTTCTATATGAAATGTGAAGATCCTTCACTGTCATATTCTGACTCTCCTCCCTCCTAGCTCATTCTCAGCTCTACATCACCACTCATACCTGCTTCTCTTCTGCAAAATCTGCGTTCCTCTGGGAGCAGGGGAAATAACGTGGCATCAAATTTGTAACTGAGGAATTTCAAATGCAGGGGGAATTTCTTAATATTGAGGAGCTTGGAAGCTATATTAATTTTTTTTCAAAAGTAGATATGAAAGCATTATGAGGGAGAAGAGTCTTCATCTATCAGTTTTTCATTTTCATTCTCAAACAACTTGCTTATGTCTTATGACAGGATGAGCTGTTTTTTTTAGCCATGGGAGAGTTGAATTTAAAACTTCTTAGAGTTTGAGCATGTAGTTCCTAAGTAGACTTCAGAACTAGAGCAAGTGGCATCCAAGGTGTTCCTCAAACATTCCCCACTGTAAAGCACCTCCAACTATTGTGAGTACTAAGACTCCCCAAGGAAGCAGACTACATCTTCAGCTGACTACACAGTCAGTTGTCTCAGCATTCAGGGGGAGTAAGACTGCACATATTATTGCTTGCACTGTTTGAAACAGCACACACCTCAGAATACCTGTACAGAGGTAGAGGATGACAACACATAAGTTGGCAAGAGGATGATTAAAGCTGAGAACATTCTCAAGACTAGTTTCTCAAAAATTGAAAGCACCAGGGTTACAGTTACCATCTCAGGAATTCCTAGGTCTGCATTATCCCACTCAGAAATTGGCCACTCCTTCACTTTGTAAGTGGAGGAACAGGGATCTACTCCAAAGAGTCCAATGGAGGGCTACAAAGATAAATAAGGGGCTGGAGCAGTGCCCTATGAGGAGAGGATGAGGGACTAGGGGTTTTTTGGTCTGATGAAGTGAAGACTGAGAGGGGATCTAATCAATATTTATAAATAGATGAGGGCTGGAATGTAACAGGGAGGGTGGTGAGGCACTGGAACAGGTTGCCCAGAGAGGTTGTGGCTGCTCCCTCCCTGGAGGTGTTCAAGGCCAGGCTGGAGGAGGCCTTGAGTGAGCTGTACTAGTGGGAGGTGTCCCTGCCTATGGCAGGAGGTTGGAACTAGATAATTCATGAGGTCCCTTCCAACCTTACCATTCTATGATTCTATGAAACTCTTCTTAGTTGTGCCCTGGGATAGGATAAGGGGTAATGGGTCTAAACTACAGCATGGGAAGTTGCATCTCAACATGAGGAAGAACTTTTTGACTGTAAGGTTGACAGAGCACTGGCATAGGCTGCCCAGAGAGGTTGTGGAGTCTCCTTCTCTGCAGCCTTTCCAGGCTTGTCTGGATGTGTTACTGTGCAACCTGTGCTAGATTCTCTGGTCCTGGTCTGGCAGGGGATTGGATTGGAAGATCTCCAGAGGTCCATTCCAAGCCCTAACATCCTGTGATCTTGTGATAATGAAAAACATTTTTCATTAGAAGTGACAAAATATTATGAATCCTGTTAGCACAGCACAAACCACCACAGGTTCTCATACTTCCTATATCTGAAAGTTATCCTGAATTTTATCTGTAATGCCGAGCTTTATGCCAGTTACCTAAACCCATCTCTTTTGCACAGTCTTATGCAAGTGACTGCAATTCTGAGCTACAGCATTCTCAGTTATTCCCATAGCTTGCAGCTAGAGGGTTTCATGGATGTGAACATGCATCCATTGATGTGCTGTGAAGCTGAGGAAGGCTTACACAGTCTCAGTACAACTTTTAGGACCACTATGTGCCCTCTCTTACTCTTTTCTAAACTCAGACCTTTCTGTTAAAGATCTTCCACTGTGTAAGAAAGCTGAAATATTACTGGAGCAAGGACTTGAACCTCACTCTCACAGTCACAGATGAGTACCCAAACTCCCAGCTGCACAATCACTCAGTCTTGCTTGCTTGCTCTGACCAACATCTGAGGTATGTCATACAAAATAAAACAGATTAAGGCTATCTCCTTTACAATCAGTTCCAAACGCTGCCCCAGATCAGGCAGAACCTTAACTCAGGATTCCCTGAGCACCTCTGCAAGTAGCCCAGCCACTAAAATATCATCAGGGCCACTCCAGAAAAATGTCACTCATCCCATGATGGCTCACCTCCTGAATTCCAATTCTTTGTTTCTGGTAAAAAAGAATCAACATTTTCTCTGAACTGTTATAAATTCTCAAAAATGTAATTTTCAGGTTGATCTACAGCAATGGGACAGAGTAAACATTGAGAATGGAGTTGAAGTTTGGCTATCACACTGGTGTACAGCTTCTGGGTGAGAAGACTTCTGCTAAATTTAGGCAGTGAACAAATCTTTCTCCCTGAGCTTAAAGATCAAATAATTCTGAATGAGAACTGGCTAAATGGTTCTGAATATTCTCACAATACTGCAATCAATACAACCAGTAGTAGGCACAATCAGTAGAAAGACACCACCAACAGCTGTAAATGTGAGAATATAATTACCCTTTTTTTTGTTTGTTTTTAATTATTAAACCATATAAAAGTAAATGGAAGTTCTAAAACAGTGATAAGCTTTACAACTGAATTACTGGATACACTTGAATCAATACATCACATTGAAATTTGCTGTGAAGCAGTGAATAGTGGGAATTTTATTTTGGTTGCTGATGGGAGATCTGGAACAAATGCTTTGAACCTGGTGTAACTTTTATCCTTAGAACTGACAACAATAATCACAAAATCACAGAATATTAGAGGTTGGAAGGGACCTCCAGGGATCATTGAGTCCAACTGCCCTGCCAAGACAGGATCCCCTAGGGTTATTCACACAAGAATGCATCTAGGTGGGTTTAGAAAGCCTTCAGAGAAGGAGACTCCACAACCTCTCTGGGCAGCCTGTTTCAGGGCTCTGTCACCCTCACTCTAAAGAAGTTTCTCTTCATGTTGATCTGAAACCTTCTGATTTCCAGTTTCTATTCATTGCTCCTTCTCTTACTGCTACTGACCACTGAAAAGAGCTTGGCCCCCTCCACTTGACACCCACCCCTCAGATATTTGTGCACATTGATCAGATCCCCCCTCAGTCTTCTCTTCTCCAGACTAAACAGTCCCAGGGCTCTCAGTCTCTCTTTGTAGGGCAGATGCTCAAGTCTCCAAATCATTCTCGTGGCTCTAATGAAAATAAAAAATCTCAGAGCATGTCTTTTTCCTGGGATAGGAGGAGGTTTTCAAGAATATTTTAAAGATTTGCTTTTCAGTAACATGAAAGTCTAGAGAAAATTAATATCCTGGAACATTCACAGTTGCAACAACATCACCACAGCTTGTGTCACAGTGTAATGGACTATAAACAGTTGAGAAAAGAGACAAAATTGAGTAAGTTCTTTCAGCAGATGTATAATGCACAGATTTTGAATATATATGCATCACTGAGCAAAAAAATGCCAAAGATTGGCTGTGCTTGTATGGCAGCCCTCTCGGTCTTGTTATGGGAGCTCCAGCCATGAAAGGAAGCATTAATTTCTCCTACTGCTGCAGAGGAATAACAATTCTTTTGAGTTTCTTTTAGAGCCATGGCTTCAATCACTCGCAATGAAACTTCATTTTTGAAATGGCAAACACTGCTCTTCGAAGTAGTACTTGGAAATGTCTAAATCTTCCTAATAGCTGCAGGCCAAATAGTCATTAATGAACTCAGCTCCAAGTAGGACAAATATGAATGTATTTAATCTTAATCCTTTCTTATCAAACTCTGTGCTCACTGCTCTCCAGCAGTCTTTATTAAGAAAACAAAAGGTTTCACTTTCATAAGTAACATTTGTTGGTGTGTGTGTAACATGGAACAAGCTGGAGAGGTGGGCCCAAGCCAACCTCATGAAGTTCAGTAAGACCAAGTGCAAGGTCCTGCATCTGGGTCAAGGCAATCCCAAGTACCAATATAGGCTGGGCAGGGACTGGCTTGACAGAAGCCCTGAGGAGAGGGACTTGGTGGTGCTGGTGGACAAGAAGTTCAATACGAGCTGTCAGTGTGCTCTTGCAGCCCAGAGACATGACCAGATCCCGGGCTGCATCAAGACAAGCGTGGCCAGCAAGGTGAGGGAAGTGATCCTCTTCCTCTGCTCTGCACTGGTGAGACCACTCCTGGAGTATTGCAACCAGTTCTGAAGCCTTTATCACGAGAGGGCTATGGATGTGCTGGAAGGTGTTCAGAGAAGAATCACAAGGATGATCAGAGGGCTGGAGCTGATCTGCTGTGAGGAGAGACTGAGGGAGTTGGGGCTGTTCAGTCTGGAGAGGAGAAGGCTACAAGGTGACCTTATTGTGGCCTTTCATTATCTTAATGGGGCTACAAGAAAGCTGGGGAGGGACTTTTTAGGATGTCAGGTAGTGACATCCTACTGGGGGGGTATGGAACACAGCTAGAAATGGGTAGATTGAGACTGGATGTTAGGAAGAAGTTCTTCACCATGAGGGTGGTGAAAGCCTGAAAAGAGTTGCGCAGGGAGGTGGTGGAAGCCTCATCCCTGGAGGTGTTTAAGGCCAGTCTGGACGAGGCTGCAGACAGCCTGATCTAGTGTGAGATGTCCCTGCCCATGGCAGGGGGGTTGGAACTAGATGATCCTTGTGGTCCCTTCCAACCCTGACTGATTCTATGACTCTATTCTATGGAAGAACTATGAGAAGTAAGAGCTAGAATAGCTCCTCTGGCAATTTTCTTTTCCCATGTTTAGCAGACATGTCCTCTGGTTTTCTTAGAAACTTAATTTTAACAGTTAGAGAATGCCATGACTAACCGCGTTGTCTCTCTAAAGTGAAAATGTATTAAATTTTATGCAAATTTTTTTTCTGAATTATATTGTTACTTATTACAGTAGCTACTAAGTTTTAACCTAGGAGCAAGAGAAGTAGGGTACTCTAAGTATGCATAAACACAAATCCATTTCTTATTGATATTTACAATACCTGAGGAAACTCGTCCCTTTGAAAAAATAATCTAAATATCTTCCCAGCCTGCTTGTGCAAAGTTAATTTCCTGTGCCTGTGCTTAGGCACCTGAATGGAAATGCTTGGTTTCCTAAATGGCTAAGAATGCTGATCTCTGCCCAAAGCTGCTTTACTCAGCAAAATTCAGCATCTTCCAAGACCATATAAACCATGCAGGATCTGCAGAAAACTGAAGATGTGTCTCAGGAGATATTAGCATATGGTGAAATTCACTTCAATGGATTATCTACTAAAGAAGTAATCCCATTTAAATAATACCCCAACCACAAGCTATTTCAAATCTGATAAATAAGTCTTTTAGTTTATACAGCATCAAGCATTTGGTAAGGGATTAAACTTGAATGCCATAAACCAGAATCATTACTGAATCTTTACATTACTATAGGATTCAAAGTGAGATTCACTCTTCTGTCTTGAGCTGTGGTTTCTTGTTTCTGGAAATAACACAAGAATCACACAAGTAAAATGCATGGGGTTTCACCAGACCAGCTGGAAAGTCAAAAACAGGGGCACCGAAAAAGCTAAAAGAAAATGAGGATCTACCTATGAGACAGTTTGGGATTTTTCTGTATGTATCAACACTGCAGAAAACCTTATCCTAGAGAATGAGGCTAGAAAACTCCTCATTTAAAAGGATATTTCTAAGTGACATAGATCTCACTGAGAGGAAATGTTTCCAGATATTCAAGCTACAGTTTTCATTCTGAACACCCATTGCTTGTTAAGAGCTGCTTCTTACTCCCATAGGAAGGTCTTATTGTCTGCTCTGCATGTATGTTTACATCGCTCTGACGTACTGCCATATGCTGGCACTGTGTGACGGTGCCATAAAAAGCACTTTTTTTTAGAAAAATAAAAAGAAAAAGATACAATAGAAATCTGTTTTCTTTATGAGGTTCTAATAATTAAGAATTCAATTACATTGTTTAACATTGGGAAAAGCTAAATCAGTTTCCCTCAAGAATATTTGAGTCAAATTTGATAGAGAAACACCAGTGGTAAAACCTCCAAGAAGGCTGCCGGAAAAGGGAGCTGAACAGAGAAGCAAGACCTGATCCAAGGCAGCAGCTAGGCATTCAAAAAACTAGACATCATCAATGCTACATGGAAAAAACAGTCTCACAGAATCACAGAATGTCATGGACTGGAAGGGACCTTGAAAGCTCATCCAGTCCAACCTCCCGGCCACAGCAGGATCACCTAAAACAGATCACACAGGAGTGTATCCAGGCAAGTTTTGAACACCTCCAGAGAGGGAGACTTCACACATTTATGAAGAGATATGTACTTCAAAAAATACATCAATGACATTAACATTACCATTTATTCTCTACCCTTGGTTCAGCTACCCCTTCCAGATAAAATTTTGCCAGGCTGGGAAAACAGCAATAGGTGATGAGGTGGAAAGAGGTCAAGGCATAGCCCATGGCTCCCTCAAGCTAAGTCACCATGTTCCTGATTGCTGTGTCCCTCCTTCAGACAGAAGGCACTCTGCTTCCTGGTGAACAGTATTTCGCTGTATATTAACAAAAGACATGTGGTATGATCTGCTATTACAGTGTGGTTAAAATTCAAGAGGAGCAATATGCACTGGGCATTGGAGCTGTGCATACACTTCATGGCACCTCCACTGTACCAGCAGATCACAGAATCACAGAAACATCCAGGTTGGAAAAGCCTCTCAGGAACACCAAGCCCAACCTAGAACCCTACTCTACAAGATTCACCTTAAAGCATCCTTAAACACCACATCCAAATGACCCTTAAACACATCCAGGATCGATGACTCTACCACCTCCCTGAGCAGCTCATTCCAGTGCCCAACTACTCTCTCCATAAAAAAAACAACTTTCTCCTGATGTCCAATATAAAACTCTCCGGTCTCAGCTTGAGGTCATTCCCACTTGTATCTCCAGCTACCTGTGAGAAGAGAACAGTAGCAGTCTCTCCACTATGTCTCTTCAGGTAGTTGTAGACAGAAAGCCTTCAGGTAGATTTAGCAGCAGCTTTGTTGTGCTTTCAGCTGTTCCTGTATCTTCCCAGTCCAACCTTGGTGAAGGTTTTCCCTGTAGTTTGGCTGTTTGAAAACTAAAAAGTGGAAGCAATGTCTGAAAATGCCATTAGATTTTTAAAGCCTTCGGATTTTTCCACTGGGGAAATAAAATTATTTATCCCCCAATCTCATTAGTGTGCATATATATATATATATATATATATATATATACAAAACAAATCATAGAATGGTAAGGTTGGAAGGGACCTCAAGGATCACCTAGTTCCAACTCCCTGTCATAGGCTGGGACACCTCCCACTAGTACATGAATAGTATATGAATAATTATGAATAGTATATGAATAATTATCTCCTAGGAGTACTCATGAGGAAGATACCTATCACCTCCTACTTGTGCAGATGATAATGCAAAGTACATCAGGAATATCTGCCCAGGCTGCTAGCATTACAACTGTGAGGGATTGAGGGGAGAGAGGATATCAACTAGGAACCCTTCTACTGGGGAAAGCAAAAGCTAATTGCATATGTGCTGGGGGAAAGCAATGATAAAGGTTAACAGTTGAAATAGTGAGACTGTCACTTAAGTGGCATAAAAAGCAAGTAAAATATGTTCAATTGTTTAAAAAACAGGAGTTCAGTCTTCTTCAGGAAAATTAAGAATAAGCAGTCAGAACACAAAGACAAGGGAGTTAGGAATGGTAATTTTTTCATAAGGTTAGTTACCTCACTTCCATTCCAGTGCTGTCCTAATGCTGTCTGTAGTAAATTGTATCATGCATTTTGCTGCCTGTTTGTGTCTGTAAGCGTCTCTGGTAATGACATCTCCATTGCTTTCCTTTGGAAGCTGTTCCACAGGATGCATCAGATCTCACAGCTGGAAAATAGTTCCCTCCACCAGTCCACTATTTTCTTTCATTGCGTTAACTGTCATTCTGTTACTCCTAATAACATTTTTCTCTTCTTCAGAAGATCTTCTAAAAAAATCTCTCTCCTATATTTTTCATTCCAGAAACCACACAGATTACTGTGCTTACTGCTTTAGGCTAGGATTCTACCAGGTATTCTCACTGGCATGACTCAGCACAAAGACTGGCTCATTTTTTCACTGAAGCACAGTGTAGAGGCTGACTGGGAACACAGAATCACAAAACTTTAGAACCTGGAAGGGATCTCGAGGGATCATCGAGTCCAACCACCCTGCCAAGGCAGGATCCCCCAGGGTAGTCCACACAGGAATGCATTCAGGCGGGTTTGGAAAGTGTCCAGAGAAGGAGACTCCACAACCTCTCTGGGCAGCCTGTCCCAGTGCTGTGTCATTCTCACTCTAAAGAAGTTTCTCCTCATGGTGCGGTGAAACCTTCAATGTTCCAGTTTGTAGCTGTTGCTCCTTATCTCAATCCTGCTGACCACCAAAAAAGAGCTTGGCCCCCTCCACTTGACCTCCACCCTTCAGATATTTGTACGCATTGATCAGATCTCCACTAAGCCTTCTCCAGACTAAACAGCTCCAGGGCTCTCAGTCTCTCTTTGTAGGGAGATGCTCAAGTCCCCCAGTCATGGGATAACCATTGGGTAAAGAATCCATCTTGTTTCTTTAAATGAGAAACTTGCACAAGTGTAACTCATGCATGGACAGCATTAATAGCAAAGCATACATTTTCATTTTGGTAATATGGTGTGTAAATTTACAGCATTACACTTATCCTTTTAAAATCCTACTAACAAGCTTTATTTGACTCATAAAACACTCCTAACACCGCTAGTAGGAGCTGCTTAAGCATGATGCCATTACTGGCATTTTTATATTGGCATGCCAGTGGGATCGCCCCATTTATTTATAGCCTAAATGATGCACATTAGCCCAAACTGGCATGGCTCAGGGCTTTGGAAAAAACTGATCTTTCAGAATGCACTTCTTTCAGGAGTCAGGCTATAAACTTGGCACCTTCCTTATGCCCTTGGGAAATATTCTCCTACTTTCAGAACCCCATACCCTGGAAGAGTTTACTGTCTATATATCCACAAAGACTGTGCAATAACTTGGGCTAAGCTCAGCTGTCAGCAAAGCTTCACCGTGTTTGGAAGCTGTGACAAGTCTGAACACAGCGCAGAATAAAAGTCTTTTAAAATAAAGTGCTATGTATATTTAGGAATAGGAACAAAGCAGAGGCACAAAAGAGATGTCAAGCTGACAAAAAATATATATATACATATTTGTTGCACTTAAAGCTCACATAAAGACTAGGCCACCTTCTATGCTCTGGGTAGCATTTATTCGTGCACCTGGTTCTTTACAGCAAGCCTTTAAACCTGTCAGTTACTCTTTATTTGCTAATGCCCTATTGAGTCCTACTGAATCTCAAAGCTTATTTACAGCAAGCAATTCATTGCCTGCAGTACTACTTACATTTTGTAAAATGGTAATTATTAGAACTGTTTGCCCACATCTTTGCCTACATGCAAGTGAGCCTATGTTTTTGAATCGCCTCTTTGTAATCCTGCAGAAAATAACAATAAAGCAACAGGTACAGGTGCATGTGTGACATACATGAATAATTATACTCCCACAGCACTCAAGAAGACCTGCAAATAACTTTTAATTTTTCCATGTGCCAGCCCCTCAAGGTTTCTGACTAGGATTCCTTCTCCTTTAGGAAAACCCTCAGCACAGGAAGGACATGGAAGTGTTGGAGCGGGTCCAGAGGAGGGCCACAAAGATGATCAGAGGGCTGGAGCAGCTCTGCTATGAGGACAGGCTGAGAGAGTTGGGGCTCTTCAGCCTGGAGAAGAGAAGGCTTCGAGGGGACCTGATAGTAGCCTTCCAGTATCTGAAGGGGGCCTACAGGAAGGCTGGGGAGGGACTACTGACAAGGTCTTGTAATGACAGGACAAGGGGCAATGGGTTTAAACTGGCAGAGGGGAGATTTAGACTGGATGTCAGGAGGAAGTTCTTTCCAGTGAGGGTGGTGAGGCACTGGCACAGGTTGCCCAGGGAGGTTGTGGCTGCTCCCTCCCTGGAGGTGTTCAAGGCCAGATTGGATGAGGTCTTGAGTAATCTGTACTAGTGGGAGGTGTCCCTGACTATGTCAGGGGGTTAGAACTAGATGATCCTTGAGATCCCTTCCAACCTTACCATTCTATGACTCTATGAATTCGCAGCTGCATATTTAAAAGGTCCTTGGCTCTGAAGCTCCAAGAAACAACAACAGCATCAACCTACTGCCTGCCTCGACTGCAGGAAAACTAAACATGGATTTTGTTTTTTCATAGTGTGAAAACTCCACTTAAAACTTTTCATCATCATTACAGTAACAGTAAAGTAATCATTAAATATTTCCCTGTACTTCCAGTGTACTGTCAGCAGTTTCAGATCCATCACATCACTGTGTGTGTTTAATTGTGACGGTGGGTTAATAACAAAATATCCCAAAACAATAGAAAGTAATAAAAAATATTAACAGAGAATTGTGCATATTAAAAATAGCTCGAATTAACCTGACATAGGATCAGATAAAGGACTCTGCAGAAACATGGCATTTAAGGCAGAATTTCAAAAAAACTATCCAGACTTGCCATGTTCTGAAGGTCAAACGAGTCCTGGTTTTGGCAGATTAACTGCATGATGAACATCAAGATTTCAAATCACTCTATCATGGCCAGTCTGTGGCCTGTCCAGGTTTTTATAATGAAGGTTAATGGAAACCAAACTAATCCTAGAAGCCAGAACAGTATATAAGGCAATTAATAAGGCACAGGCTATATGACTTCAGGCCCAAGCAAGTGCTAAATACATTAATATCTGCACAAGACATAGCCAGTGAAACATATCTGGAGTAAGCTCCTGAAAAAAAGGAAGGTAAACCAAATAGCCCACATCATTATTTCACAAAGATGCTGTTTCCTTCATTATCTGTAGGTTCTAAAAGGAGAACCTGGTGCAGAATACAGTACACATTAATGCAAACTGCCACTGGGAAGGAAGGGAGAAGCACTTGAGATAAAAAAGGACAGAAAATATTAAAATTGCAATTCCTAAGCAAGAACTGAGCAAAAAGCTTTCAGCTACCTGCTGTAGCTTTGAAGTCCAGATGACAACAGTACCTTATATCAGGAAGCATCCCTATAGCCAGCATTACCACCCCCATCAACCAGAAAACACAACAGCAGGCACAGCTGGAATTCCATTGACCAAACCAACGAGAAAACATAGAGGACAGAATCTATATCAATAATAGGAGTAAGATGTTTGATAGATGACAGCAGAAGTTTGATCTTTAAGCATTTCAGGAAATAACAGGCATTTTAAAACAAATGACAATGATTCCAAGCTATGACTTCTGTATTGCACATAGCAAGCACTTTGCTGCAGTCAGAGAGTGGAACACGCTCATTGAGACCACGAGAACAGCAGAGCAAGCCACTGAGCCCCACAAGAACCGGTGGTTAAAGCAGTGGTTTTTAGCCTTTTTCTCAAGCCCTGAATGATCGCCGACTACTGTGCCACATCTCTTGAAAGCACTTTACTGTGTGCTGCAATCTAATTGTGAGACTTGCCAAGGTGTGACACACTGCTAAGTAGCTGAGCAAAGAAGAATGAAGTTCTTCATCATGAGGGTGGTAAGATCCTGGAACAGGTTGCCCAGGGAGGTGATGGAAGCCTGATCCCTGGATGTTTTTAAGGTCAGGTTGGATGTGGCTCTGGGCAACCTGATGTAGTGTAAGGTGTCCCTGCCTACGGCAGGGTGAGTTGGAAGTAGATGATCCTTGAGCTCCCTTCCAACCCTGACAATTGTGTGATTAAGACTAACAGGCATAGTCAGCTGCTCTGGGCTGTCCTGAGAGCCTGAGAAAAGCAAGTTCCTGCACTCCACTGACAACAGATACTGCCTTCTGGGTTGTGGTGGGTTAGGAAGTTCCTGCCTTCCCATCTTCCTCCTCCTCAAGTTAAAATTTACCAGACCAGCTCAGATGACTTGGAAGTAAGATAAAGCTACATTTACAGCAAAGGTAAATTTACAAGCATATTTACACAATATATTTACAAATATTTACAATTATATACAATTGAGAAATAATACAGAAATCCAAACTTGCCCCCTGGACAAAGAAAGCCCAGAAGGAGCCAATGCCAGCCTCTCTCTCTCCAGACAGAAAGGATCCAGCAAAGCTTACATGTTATCTGGTCAGCCAAGGCTAGTGGAGAAGATTAGATAGAGAAGTGAAGGAACGGTGAACAGACCCAGTGCCCAAAAGCCAAGAAGAAAGAATTGCCTATTTTTTAAGGGGCTTTTTACACCCCTTAGCAAACCAATGGATAACATAGACTTTATCATTATTATTTCATAACCAATGATCTAATTTAGTTTCTGCATTGAATTTTCAGGAAAATACCAATTTCTCTTATTAGAATACTCCGATAAGCCTTAAACCATCACATAGGTCTTACAAAGGCTTGGATATACTCATTGCTTTAGGTTGGGTAGAAATGTAAATGTTTCTGAAAACATTTCCTATTAGGAGTTAGGACAGCTGCTGACTGCAGAATGAGTACTGTTAACACCTCTGATGGACAACCTATCATCCAATGCCATCTAATCAACTAAATCATGGTACCAAGTGCCTCATCCAGTCTCTAAATTTTAAACACCTCCAGGGACAGTGACTCCACCACCTCCCCGGGTAGCCCATTCTAGCGCAAATCACTCTTGCTGTGAAGAACTTCTTCCTATGCTCAGCTTAAACCTGCCCTGTTGCAGCTTGAGACTGTGTTCTTTTGTTCTGTCCCTGGTTGGCTGAGAGAAGAGAACAACCCCACCTGGCTACAACCTCCTTTCAGGTAGTTGTAGAGAGTAGTAAGGTTCTCCCTGAACTCCCTCTTCTTCAGGCTCTTCTCCCCAGCTTAAATTTGAGATGCCAAATACCAGAGCTGTCGTTTTGCATGGTCCACACCATCATCCATTCTGCTTGCTTCTTTAGCTCTACACACCTTTCCTTCATAAGGATGCTACATTTTAACAGCATATGCAAAATAGAAGGAATAAAAAAAAAAGCAGCTGAAGTCTGACTGAAAACACAACAGACAATAAACACATACAGTGCACAGGGTGCTCTGTGTAAGGTAAGAAAGAGGGAGATAAGAGGAAAACAAAACTAAATCAGGTTGCAGAGGGAAAAGAAAGAAAGAAACCCTATGAAGGGATGAATGGGAAGAGACTAATCCCACTTCTCAACTCCTCAATACCTTCCCAAGCTCCTTTAATTACACAGTAGAACTGAAGTAGCCTGATTTAAAATTATGCAGAAGTTAAAAGTCCCCTGCTTTGAGTTTCTCCTCCTAAAAGCAAAAGGCCAAATCAGAAGACACTGGAGAAGCTGATTTAGCAAGAGACACCAAGACACCAGTATCACAGAAGGAATTAGCACTCTGCTGCTTTCCCTTCTTGAGCTGTCTTCTCTGATTCTGAGGCTAAGCTTCTCTGTGTGAGAAGCAAATGAATCAGAGAGCTAGCAAAATCTCTATGTATTTTCCATCACCATCAAGAATCTGGGTGGGAACTGAAAACAAACTATGAAGGTCAAGAACCAGAACTCTTAATACCTTTTCAACCATGCAGGAATGCTTGGTTCAGGCCCTTTCAATATTCTGCTTAGCAAAGAAACACAATGACAACATTTCTGTTCGCACTGTATGGATGGAATAGAATTACGAAAGTGTCAATGACAACCTAAAGACAAAACAAAATGAATAGAGTCTTGGCACAAAATTTATGTTTTGAACCACTACTGTTTTGTACAGTTTCTCTCTTCTCACGTGGTTGTCTCAGGGACTGGACTCTCTTCAGGATTGCTTCCATTGTTTCCAGCATGAAACAGAAGTATATTGAGACTTTGATGTAAAATGTTAATTGAAAGTTGAATAAAAAGACTACACATACCAAATGATGTGGATCCCCCCAGTTCAGGCCAAGATCCATATACATGTAAGTTTCATCAAACCAGTATGTTATTTCATTAGTTTCTTCTCAATAAAAAAAAAAATCATAGAATGGTTTAGGTTGGAAGAGACCTTAGAGATCATCTACTCCAACCTCCCTGCCACATAGGGACGCCTCTCAACGAGCACCTCTCAAGGAGTCTTGGTTGCTCAGAGCCTCATCCAACCTGGCCTTAGGCACTCCCAGGAAGGAAGAATCCACAACCTCTCTTGGCAACCTATTCCAGAGTCACCACCCTCACATTGAAGGAATTTCTCACTAAACCTACTTTCCCCTCAGCTTAAGAGCATTTCCCCATGTCCTGTTGTTAGACACCCTTATGAAAATTCTCTCTCCAGCCTTCCTGTAGGATCCCTTCATGTATTGGAAGGCAGCTACAAGGTCCCTCCAATAGTCTTCTTGTCTGAACAATTGCAGCTCCCTCAGCCTATCCTCATAGCAGAGGTATTTCAGCCCTTGGATCAACTTTGTGGCTTACATCTGAACTTGCTCCAACACTCTGTGTCCTTTTTACCACAGGGACACCAGAAGTGGAGAATAAAATGTTCTCATTATCCTTTCCCAACAGATTTATTCAAAGTAAATCAGAAGTTATAACATCTAGGTTAAACACAAAAGAATTACTCCAGTCACTGACATTGCCAGAATAGTACCTTCAGTTTCATCAGATTGGCTACTATACCAACAATAAAAGCAGTATTTTCTTTAAGCCCCTGCTCTGAAAAGTATGTCAATTCAGGGGATGATTTCTGCCTTTTAAAGTCCAATGAAAAGGCAGTAGGACTTCAAAGTTGGTAAGATGCTTTAGATAAAACATGGGCTGAATGATCTGCTGAAGTTTTTTCAGCTGTTCAGGCACATGCATGGCTTTTGGCTGAGGACATTCTGAAAATCAAGATGTACTCAGCATTAACACATTTTTCTGCAGCACTATGTCATAACACAGGACCACAGGTTGGAAAGGATCTCTGGAAATCTTTTGAGTCCAACCCCACTGCCAGAGCAGGTCACACAGGAACACATCCAGACAGGCTGGAATGTCTCCAGAGAAAGAGACTCCACAACCTCTCTGGGCAGCCTGTGCCAGGGCTCTGTCACCCTTACACTCAAGAAGTACTTCCTCATGTTGAGGTGGAACTTCTTGTGCTGTAATTTACATCCAATGTCTCATAGGGTGCAAGTGAGCAGAGGCTGTCCCTGTCCCTTCCTGACCCCCAGCCCTCATCTATTGATACGCATTTCAGAGAATGATAGAAACATTCTGGTTGGAATAGACTCCCAGGAGCACCAAGTTCAGCTGTTATCCCTACTTTACAAAAAAGTTTACCCTTGAACCATATCCTCAAGCACCACAGCCTAACCACCTTTAAACACATCCAGGCTTGGGGACTCCACCACCACCCTGGGCAGCTCATTCCAATGCCTGACCACTCCTGTCCTGAAAAAATTGTTCCTAAAGCCCAGCCTAAACCTACCCAGTGACATCTTGAGGCCATTCCCCCTTGTTCTATCACTAATTATCTGTGAGAAGAGACCAGCAGCAGCCTCTCTACAACCTCCTTTCAGATAGCTGTAGCCTACTTAAGATTTACTAGATCCCCTCTCAGTCTTCTCTCCAGACTAATAACGTAAGGAAAAGCATACAAAGGCCCATCACAAAACATATTTTGTCATTTCCAAAACCTGGAACTTAATATTATGTTCCTAGATGCAGCTACCTGAAAGGAGGTTGTAGTCAGGTGGGGGTCAGTGTATTCTGTCAGGCAACCAGCAACAGAAAAAGGGGACACAGTCTCAAGTTGTGCCAGGAGAGGTGTAGGTTGGATATTAGCAGGAAGTTCTTCACAGAGAGAGTGATTGGCATTGGAATGGGCTGCCCAGGGAGGTGGTGGAGTTGCTGTCCGTGATGGTGTTCCAGCAAAGCCAGGATGGGGCACTTAGTGCCATGGTCTAGTTGATTGGCTAGGGTTGGGTGATAGGTTGGACTGGATGAGCTTGGAGGTCTCTTCCAACCTGGTTGATTCTATGATTCTATGACAAAACAGTCCTCTGTTATGGTGGGTTCCCATTGAACACACCAGCAAACTGCAGTGAGCATGGCTATGTGCACAATTCCTGAAACACAATTTCTACGTAAGAATCCAAAAAATGGATACTGAAAGTCCTACATTCATCATTTTAGTTTCCTTTAAAAAGAATACTGTAACATTTATCCCCATAAAAAAAAGGAAAGTATTCCCAGCATAGAGATTTATGATACAAAACAATACCAATTCCAGAAGAACAGCACTTTGATATAGAAAGGCCATGAAAGATCATCCAGCATTTTGGTATAAACACACACAATCTATCTTGAAATTCCCAGATGTGTGGGCTCCCATCTCTTTCTTTGCAGATTTTATCTGCTGTGTGCTCATACACAATTGAAAACAGACTGAAGTGTATTAAAGTGCATCAAAGTCCTGAAGGAGAAGAGGCTGCAGACTGTCCGTGCATATAGATAGTGAGCTGCAGACAAATAATACCACTGGGGTGGCTTTACATATAAAAAAACCCTCAACTTCATCTCCTTAATTCCCCTTTTGTCCTAATTTGCTCTAATATTTCAAGACTTTCTAGCCTTTTATACATTCTTTGCAATTAAACTCCAGTCTCACATGATTTTTAGCCTTTGGTGTAGTGTACTACGCAAAACAATGAATATGTGAGCAGATAAATGAAAAAGAGTAGTGCATATCTGTAAAGGTCTTGGCTAAATGAATAGAGAAGAGCAATCATGGATTATAACTATAATTACAGCTCCCCTGGACAATCTTAGTCAACTGCCATTCTTTCATGCTGCTATTTCAGCTTTCAGAAAAAAATAACAATCCCAACCCTAGTAGTTTTCTGAGACCTGAAATACCTTCTTCTTCCCCTACCAATTCAAGTCAGCATACTGAAAATCCTCAAGACATCCCACAGTCATCTAACAGCGACAATGGCAAAGGTCAAGGATGGAGAAAGACTTTTATTTTAATGTGATGGGTTCAGCAGCCAGATGTGACACATTATCCATACCTGTGCTTCTATTTCTAACTGATTAACTTTGGCCAACTGTCCAAGCCCATTAAGTTCCACAGAGCAAGGCACAGCAGTCAACCACAAGATAGGGTGATTAGAATGAGACTCTGTGAACATCTATTGTTAATTAATGACACTTTATGCACTGATTTTAAGTACCACAGCTGCTTCTCAAGATCCAGCTGCAATATTTTGCTAAAGATCACCTTTTACATGACAATCTAAACTCAGTGACATCATACTGGATGGAACTGGAGCGAGTGTCACATCTCGAGTACTCTGTTCAGTTTTGGGCACCTCAATACAAGAAAGATGTGGAGATGCTGGAGCCAGTGCAGAGAAGGGCAAGGAAGTTGGGGAAGGGCCTGGAGAATAAATCTGATGAAGAGCAACTGAGGGAGCTGGGGATGGTTAGTGTGAAACAGAGGAGACTGAGAGTAGACTTCATGGCTGTCTGCAGTTACTTGAAAAGACCCTACTGAGAGGTTGGTGCTGGTCTCTTCTCACAGGTCATTAGTGATAGGACAGGAGGGAATGGCCTCAAGCTGCCACTGGGTAGGTTTAGACTGGACATTAGCAAACATTTTTTGCTGGCAAGAGTGGTCAGGCATTGGAATAGGCTGCCCAGGGAGATGGTGGAGTCCCCAAGACTGGATGAGTTTCAAGGTGGTTTGGCTCTGGTGCTTCGGGCTGCGGTTTAGGGTGCATCTTGTAGAGCAAGGATATAGGTTGGACTTGGTGATCCTGAGGGGCTTTCCCAACCTGAACGTTTCTGTGATACATAAACGGAAAACATTCATATTAGCTACTCAGTGAACAGTAAGAACTGTAGGGTTGAGGATTTGGATTTTTAAAAACATTCTACGTGAACTAGCTAAAAAAGAAAACAAATTGTGGCATCAATACTGGTATAAAAGGTAAATAAACATGAAATGGAAGCATTTTAATAATAAAGCCTATAGAGTTATGCTCACAGTTAAAATCCACATTTTCCCCAAGGAAAGGACTACACAGCTAATTCCAGTTATGAGACATTACACTTAAAAACAAAGCAATGAATCATTGTCTTAGAAATGCACCCAAAATAGCATACCTGTCATGAGGGAAAGTTTCACAAAACAACAGTTACTCTTTTATTTCTTCAGCAACACCATGCAGGGAAACAGTTTGATTTCTGTAAAATACAATTTTTGTAAGTTTACTGAATATTTATCAAGTGGTCTGAGTTTATCAAGACTTTATCAAGGGAAAGGTACTCTGGAGAAATTAAATTTTATGTGGAGATCTTAATGAAGTACAAGCTCTGACAATTTTCAGCTGCTGCAGGAGCAGATTCGGTTACTCCAAGCTCAATTCACTGTAGCCTGATGCCCAGCACTGACCTGGTTCTGCCTGTCATGGAGCATCTCCATGCTGTTGGATGTGGCTGCTGGGAACAGTCAGTGAGAAGGAGAAAAGATCCTGCAGGCAATTACATGTGTCCTCCCAGTAGGGCTTCAAATAGGAGATAGATCTTGAATTACATCGAGAGAGAAGCCTCTGTGCAGAGCAAAGTAGAGCTGCACAGTGACCCATGTTTCATCTGGAGCATTACAGTTGATGCTGCTTGGAGATTATGGTCTTTTAAATGGGTGCAGTCACATAAATCCATGCAAGAGATCAAGTTTACAGTGTACTGGAATTAGAATTGTAGCTGATATCCAGAAGTTCTGCTTGCCCCCAATGGCAGCTTGGCATCACTTCCTGAGCCCCACAGCAGGTACGTTTTCTATTACAGCTATCTTAAACATTTGCTAAATCAGGTATATATTTTCAAGGAAGCAGGAACAAGATGACAATCTGAAAGCAGATGATTTAATCTGCTAATAATGGTTTTAAGGGGGAAAAAGGAGTATTTTAGAAGTTTCCTGCTAAAGCTTCCAGACCAATTTCCCCTTGATCTCAAATACAGTCCTTGCTACCTTGCCTTTATCTTTGGCATCTAGCTACCACCTCTCCTCAGGAACAAGAGCATAGAGGAGGGAAGGAGACTGCACCTGTTCCCTGGGTTGAGTTTTGAATGCAGCTGCCTAGCTGCCCAGGCTCACCACTACTCAAACTAGACCAGTAAAGTCAGAGAATCAGATTTTAGTAACTTGCTGTAATGCTGTAAGCTTTCAACAAGATGGTATTCATACATCTGTATTATTAGAGCTTTCTTTAATTGCACCAACTCTGTCTTTTGTGCTTCTCCTTTTTGTCTACCACAATCTTAGCAAACCTAGCAATCAACACATACGAGTCCAGCACGAACACCCACCCAGGGAACTGGCGCCCGTGCCAGTGTACAAGCTGGCTACAAATTGAGTAATTTGGCTGATGGCAAAGCTCACCATTGACAGCAAAGCTATGTACCATGAAGCTCTCAGCTATCTGCTAATATGCTCCTGCCAGGAGCGGACACAAACATCATAGTGAGCACTATCACAGAATGGCCTGAGCTGGAAGGGACCTTCAAAGGTCATCTAGTCCAACCAACCCTGCAGTCAGCAGGGGCATCCTCTGCTAGATCAGGTTGCTCAGAGCTCTGCCGAGCCTCACCTTGAGTATCTCCAGAGATGGGGTCCCAATCATCTCCCTGGGCAACCTGTTCCAGTGTTCCACCACCCTCATAGCACAGAACTGGGTCCTAACATGGAATCTAAATCTGCTCTTCTCTATTTTGTTTTTGTGCTACTCATTGGCTCCACAGTTGAGGGATGACCTTAGTCAAGGTCCTCTGGACATGGGACCAAGAGTTTGGCAGGCAGAAAAGGAAGGAGAAACATGATTGCACTGTGTTCAGACAGGAAGACATTGCATCTCAGATCACTCAAGACTAGACAGAACCTAGTCTTGACATAGGGTAAAATGCAGAAGGAAAGATGCTAGAAGCTGACTTGCGGAACTGGAGTCAATCTGCTCATTTCTCTACTGTCTTTTTACAAAGAAGTTAACTTTAAAGTTTCCACTTGCTTTGACTATGAGGACCAAACAAATGTTTTCATGATTAATTGAAAGAGAGATGTGAGGCTTATTTGGAATAACAACAACAACAACCTCCAAACAAAACCAAAACAGAAACCCTGCAACTATCCACACCATTACAGACAATCTCTTCCAGCTTTCTTCAGCTTCCTTTCTTCCTTTCTCCTGCACAGTAGACTCCACAACTCAAACCCCAGCCTCTCACTCCCAGGCACCATAATCAAAGCGTTCTCCTCTACTATGAAGTTTCAAATAGCAGACACAGGTCACCCTCTCGGACACCCAGCCTCAGGGCTTGGGGATGTACGACTCTGACCTGGCACGGACATGGATGCTCTCTAGACTTACTCCTCAACTTGATGGAAGGACTTGCTACATGCATGCTCCCAAAGTCTACACTGATCCTTCAGTCTAAGGGATCATCAGATCTTCACAATTAAACCAAAGAAGGCCTATTATAATGAGAATACAGCAGGCAAGGAATGGAATCACTTTTTTAATGAAAAAAAAATTAATTTCTATTGCCTTCTCTGACACAAATAAGAAATTAAATCACCACAGCATTCTTCTAAGCTGTAGGGTCCAGTCTTTGCTGAAGTCACTGTTTCTGAGTGCAAGGAGGTGGTCAGAGCCCATGTTAACTCAGACCCAAGAGGAAAGAGCAAGATCATGGAGAGATATAGCTCATTTTGCACAATCTGGATGGCTGCATACCCTACAGTGCATGCCATGCTGTCTATGTGAGTCCTTGTAGGCTCAGATTGTGCTCAGGCCCTGAGTTGTCATGCTGGTGCATTACAGAGTCAATGGCATTTACAGGCAGCAATTTATGGTTTTGTGGTTTCCACTTCCTCCATTTTTGTTTTACACTGCTGTATCTGTTCAGGTTATCCCCATCTCTTCTGACTGAGGGTGGTGTCTGCTAAAGCTCTGCACTAGGTCATCTTTCCCCTTGCCTCCAACCTGCTTGGCCATGCTGCTGCTGCCTACAGCAGGCCAATGCATGGAAGAGTTCAACAGCACACCCCCTTCAGCCACGACACCTGCTTCTTTGAAATTGAAAACGATGGTAGAAACACGCTATTGGCTGGTATCTGCTTGAGGGGAAAGCCTAGCAGACATCAGATTTTATTGTAGTGGGACTCCTTTTTTTTGGGGTGGGGCGGGTGGGGTGTGGTGTATTTTGGTGGGTGTCATTTTTATTTAAGAGAGTAGACAAACCACTCAAAGCCAAAGGTGCAGCTGCACAATGTGTAGCAACTGGGGAGCTCCCCTGTTGCTGGCAATTACTATCCACTCAGGAGCACTGCAGACTCCAGAGAAGTGCTCATGACTTTCACGCAAAGCATTGTGCTGCAAAGACAAATGCGTTTTGTAGAAGCCAAATCTTGTACGGTAACAGCTAAGGTCCAGCAAGCCCATTCTGGCAATAGCAAGTCCAAAATGCAGTGATCAGCCATTCTGAGTGAAGATTTGTGCCACTGATTAGGACAAAATCATTGAAGCTGTTGAGATTCGCAGGGTGACAGGCAAACACACAGCGTCTGCAACCTGGCTCCTTTCCTCCAGCACTGCTCCCACAGGAAGCCACAGGCATGCCTGGTAAGGTCTGAGCTACAGAACCTCTGGTGTGATATTTCATCTCTTATAGATGCCCAGCAGTCTTTTACCCCCTACTTAGACAAATGCCTGGCATGTGGATAAAAGCCAGCTGGTGTGGGTCCAGCTCAGACAAACTGGAACTGTTGGCCAGCACAGGGATGCACTGGGATGAATATCCAAACACAACATCTGTTCCCTATTGCACATCCTCCCAAATCGCCATTGATCTTGAAACATAATTAGGCTTCCCTTTGGGTCAAGATTAACCCAGTGAACAGATGGTGCTAGCAACCTTCCAAGGCAGAAAGGCTTGGTTGTGTGGTATATTGCCCATCTTAAGGAAAATGGCTGATAATTCAGATGCCCTCCAACTCAGTAGAAGGGAAGCCAACCTTGCAAGAAATAGGTCAGTCGGGATGGTAAAACTAAAGCCAAAAAAAGGGAAATGACTAGAGAGAACACATGAATATTCATTTAGCATAAAAAACAAGATTTGGGAAATATATTTACTTGAAATTCCCACAGATGGGAAGATACTGTGCCTGCATCAGAACTAGAAATCTGTATTCTAGGCAAGAGATGCCAGAACAATGAATAAATAGGGGAAAATACAGGCTGATAATAATAAAAACAGTGGCGTGAGAAGAAAAACATGAGTAGGTAATTCAGACTAGTAATTAGAACTTTTGTTGGAAAGGAAGCGTGAGTGGATGATACACTATCTGGAAATGCTGATCCAAATTTATGAGCTGCTGATACTGCACTGATGCTGAGAAAGTGGAAGCAGATGCACAGAATGATGATGCACAGAAACTGCTGGAAGATTTCAAAGGATTCAAGAAAAAAAAAAAAAAAATCAAACAACCCAACTCTGCAACTAGCAGAATGAAAACCCAACAAAATCTCTGTGCAGTATTTTAAGGAAAAAAATCACGACTGTCATGAGACTTACCAAGTATAAAACAAAACAACAAGTGGTGCTTACACTATTTCTCTTCTGTAGCTGAGAAAACACTGAATGACTTAATATACGATGATAATAGAGTATTTCTAATCCAACAGCTGTCCTTGTGAGAACAAACCTGGAGTGCTGTGTCCAGTTCTGGAGTGCCTGTTACAGGTAAGATCTGGACATACTGGAACATGTTCAGAGATGGGCCATGAGGATAATCAGAGGGTCGGAGTTGATATGCCATGAGGACAGGCTGAGAGAGTTGGGGTTGTTCAGTCTGGAGAAGAGAAGGCTTTGAGGAGACCTTATTATGGTCTTCCAGTATCTGAAGGGGGCTACAAGAAAGCTGGAGAGGGACTTTTCAGGGTGTCAAGTAGTGATAGGACTGGGAGGAATGGAGCAAAACTAGCGAGTAGATTCAGACTGGATGCTAGGAAGAAGTTCTTTGGCACAAGGATGGTGAGACGCTGGAACAGGTTGCCCAAGGAGGTGGTGGAAGCCTCATCCCTGGGTGTTTTGAGGGCCAGGTTGGATGTGGCTCTGGGCAACCTGATCTAGCATAAAGTGTCCCTGCCCATGTCAGAGGGGTTGTAACCAGATGATCCTTGTGGTCCCTTCCAACCCTGACAATTCTGTGATTCTGTAAACAATATCAGTAAGACTGGCAGGCCAGTATCAGTAGGTCTGATGACTTCAGTTCAACAGCTGAGATGAAAAGCATTTTGGATCATTAATGTTGATTTTCAGTAGCATCTTTATAACATCAGTTTTCCATTACTAAACATTTTTTAAAATTAAGATCAATATTTTTCTATAGGCTGCTCAAATTTAAATAAGATTGGCTCCTGAAGTTAGGGAATTTGGAGTCTTGTGTCACAAAATTCATACTACAGGACCAGTGCAGACTTAATTTTAAGTCTTTCCCTGGTATGTTGAAGATAACAGCAAACAGTGATAAACAGTAAGATTAACTGGAATCAGGAATCTAGTTCCAGGGTTACAAATTGTGTATGACCCATGAAAAGAAATTAAAAGGCACACAGAGGTAACCATCACTGCTGAAAAGTTGCACTGTGAAAGCCACCAATGTACAATCAAGCCGTGCAAGAATTGCCTGAGGCCCCAGGACTGATAGCGAATTGCTGAGAAAGTTACCTGAAGGTGAGGCAGGAGCCCTGATGCAGTGAAGAGCAGGTAAGCTGTGTTGTGGTGGGCCAGACAATGGCAGAAAGCCACAGCCAGCTCTAGTTGAGGGACAGGTTGACAGCAAGGGAATGTGATAGGAGGGAGGAGATGCCCCTAGTCAAGCTAGCAAAGGTGCAGTGCTTTGGACAAGCCATCTTCAACAATAAGATTTGGCCAGAAATGTGTTGGGAAGATACCATGAGTTTATCAAACACCTGTGTAAGAGGGATACACTTCAGTTTGTGAAAGCAGACTTTGTGGTCAGCCAGGAATACCCAAACTAAAGAAAAATTCTTCACTGAAAAGGTTGTCAAACATTGAAACAGGCTGCCCAGGAAAGTGGTTGAGTCGTTATCCCTAGAGGTATTTAAAAGATGTGTAGATGTGGCATTCAGTGATAGGGTTTAGTGGTAGCCTTGGAAGCACTAGGCTAATGTTTGGACTTGATGATCCTAAAGGTCTTTTCCAAAGTAAACAATTCCATTATTAAAGAGACCAATTTGTACTAGGTACACAAAGGGTACAGCAATGGGTACACAAAGGGTACCACAATGACTCTACAAAGCACCCCCAAAATCCCTATAAAATTCAAAGCTAATTATGGAACAGAATCCATCCTACAGTGGTTCGGATTTAAGGACAAGATTTTTACAATCACAAAAGGCATTCCTACACTGTTCTGGAAGGCAGATGCACGATAAAGAAACCAGTGCTGTATTTTGCCACACTTACTCCTGTGTAAGCAGGCACAGGGCTATCCCAGCCTGCTGGGGGACACAAATGAATGCGTGCCTAATTCTCATGCAACGCATTAATAAACTCTCAGTGCCATTCCCTATGAACCAGCAAACAAGGGACAGAGAACTACGGCTGCAGGGAGAGACCAAGACCCAAACAGAGAGAAAGGCTATAAGAACAACATTTCACCTCTGAAAACACATGGAAAAGCAGCTGTAAGAAGACACTGCCAGGAACAGGTTGTCTCCCTAGAGAAGAGGGACAAAGCATGGGTTTAGTTACCAACAAACACAGATGAACACTTCCACAGAAACATTCAGGTTGGTAAAGCCCCCTCAGAATCACCAAGCCAAATCCATATTCCTACTCTATAAGGTGCACCCTAAACCATAGCTCCAAGCACCACAGCCAAACCACCTTGAAACACATCCAGGGAAGTGTGGCAAACAGATCCAGAGAGCTGATTCTGCTGCTTTGCTCTAGTGAGACCTCACCTGGATTACTGCATCCAGTTCTGGAGTCCTCATTATAGGAAGGACATGGAGTTGATGGAGCGGGTACAGAGAAGGTCACAAAAATGATCAGAGGGTTGAAGTACCTGTGCTATGAGGGCAGGCTGAGGGAACTGGGGTGTTCAGTCTGGAGAGGAGGCGGCACTGGGAGGACCTAATAGCAGCCTGCCAGTACCTGAAGGGAGCCTACGGGAAGGATGGAGAGAAGCTGTTTACAAAGGCCTGCAGTGACAGGATGAGGGACAATAGGTTCAAGCTTGAGAGAAGTAGATTTAGATTGGATATTAGGAACAAGCTCTTTACTATGAGGGTGGTGGAGCACTGGAACAGGTTTCCCAGGGAGGTGGTTGAGGCATCTTCCTTGGAGACATTCAAGATGAGGCCTCACAGGGCCCTGGGTGACCTGGTCTAGTGGGGATGTCCCTGCTGACTGCAGGGGGGCTGGACTAGATGACCTCTAGATGTCCCTTCCTGCCTGGCCAATTGTATGGTGATTCAACCACCTCCCTGGGCAGCTCATTCCAATGCCTGAACACTCTTGCCATGATAAAATGTTTCCTAACGTCCAGTCCGAACCTACCCATTAGCAGCTTGAGGCCATTCCCTCTTGTTCTATCACTATTTACTTTCTCGTCCACAGGGAAACACAGAGCTTCCAATTTCCCCCAGCCTACCCTCAGCATGGAGGGAGGTGAACATCTGCAGACTTCAGGAAAAAGCAGGACAAGGTAGAAACTCCTTCTCCTCCAGTACTTGGAAATGACTACCAGTTTATCTGAACAGGGTTGCAGAACCTGGTGTTTGCAGGAGCATGGTTATCTTCCACTATAAAACTGAACAACTGCTGCTGCAACTGCTTCAAACTGTGGCTCTTGAAGAGGCCACAGCACAATGACTGTATATTTTCCCTGGAGCTTCTGAGCTGCTTCAGTTAGCAGAATTAAGTTGCCCAACTCCAGACCTGCTCAAGAAAGATAGATGGAAGAGGTTAAGTATTTAAAAAAAAAAAAAAAAAAGAGACCAAGGCATTAAGGCTTGATGCATGACTATTTCTGTTCCAGGAAATTTATTTCTGTAGGTGGTAGGAGGTTCCTGGTGCTCGTAAGAACATCATGAAACATTTACTACACTTTTGCTTCTCTTAACTGCAAAAAAATAAAACACTTCACATCAAGTCTCAAGGACATGCTACATTCTTGCTGTACCTTAAAGTCAGTAATGAAATCCTGGAGTTTGAAACATGGGGTTTTGCATCGTGGGATGTGAAGTGGCAGACGAAAAGCAGAAATGGGCAAGAACATAAATTGTGCTGCCCACAAGGTCATTCCCTGGCCTTCCCCAGATGCATCCAGCTGGCATGCAGTCATTTGGCAGATACCCAATTGATATGTGACTGCCTTTTTTTTTTTTTTCCTTCCCAATTAAAGATTTTCCTGTGTCCTCAATTGCAGAATGCGTGAGCTGACAAGCACATGCAGGCACAAAAGATTATTTGAGACAACAGGAAAATATATCTGAAGTGTACCCAGCAATAGTTTAATTTGCTGGTTCACCAGTGTGCCCAGGTGGCCAAGAAAGCCAATGGCATCCTGGATGGGATTAGCAATGCTGTGGCCAGCAAGTGCAGGGAGGGGATTGTCCCCTTGGACTCGTCTCTGCTGAGGCCACACCACAATTATTGTGTCCAGTTTTGGGCACCTCATTAAAAGAAGGATGTGGAGGTGCTAGAGCCAGTATAGAGGAGGATGAGGAAGCTGGGGAAGGGCCTGGAGAATAACTCTGAGGGAGTGATTGAGGGAGAACAGTTCTGAGGAAGCAACTGAGGGGGCTGGGGATGGTTAGTCTGAAAAAGTGGAGGCTAAGGAGAGACCTCATGGCTGTCTGCAGCTACCTGAAAAGAGGTTGCAGAAAGGCTGCTGCTGGTCTCTCCACACAGGTAGTGATAGGACAAGAGGGAATGGCCTCAAGCTGCCTTTTCTGCACTGTATGAACCTGTACAAACCAACAGTGCCTTTTCTGCACAGACCTTTATAAATCAACAGTGCCTCTTCTTTCAAAGGCTGTCTGATCAGAAGGAAGACAGTTACACCTGATACTCAATGCAATCATTTTAACTTTCAGAATTACTACTCAGCCAAATGAATACAAACTGATCTGCAGCACATCAGAACAATTACTTTGGCTTTCATTCCTGATGGATGCGGCTGATTCTCTTCTCCAAGGCTGCAGAGACCAAGAGACTTCTCTGGAGTCTGTAACTGGTGCCATCCTGGCACAGCTGCCTGTGATGCAGGAGGAGGAGGGATTGAATACACCACCACATAAGGCTGAAGATGCGGACTTCCATGGGGAACACTGATTCTTGGTCTTCAGCTCCCTCCAGGAAACTTAGAGGCAGTAATGAATCTTCTCTCAGTTCTGACTTTTATAGAATGTGTTTGTGAAGCTGCTAACATAAACCAGCTGCTTGGCAAAGCGTAATATTCCCATAACATATTCTGATGCAACTGCCTGTTTTATGTGGAGATATCGTACATATTCTGAAACAAATTGCATGCATCTTGCTGGAAACTTTTGAGTGACTTTTCAGACAAACTCCAGATTAGAGATAGGTTGACGACAGGTTTGAACACTCAAAAGTAAACAAAAAGAGTTTAGAAAGCCAGGGGAAGAGCTTGAATTTAAAGCAAACAGATATTGCTGCAAAATATGACACCACCAGAAATGATAAATCTCCATTTGGGACAATCTGAAACATCATCTTCAGCCCAAAATGAAATCTTTCCTTTTATTTTCAAATTATTTAATCCTTGTCTGGATGCAAATCACTTTGTGATTTTATCAAGAACTGAGATATGGCTCAGCAAAAGATAAGATCTTATCATCCAGACTGGAGCTGCCATGGGGGTGGTGGACAGAGCCCCTTAGAATATGCAACAAAGGACATGCACGTCCTGGCCAGATAAGACCAGAGGTGGTGTGAACAGGTGAGGGGCGAAGCCAGACCCCTGCAGGTACAACTCCCTGGGGGCAGCACGTGGAATCATAATGTGAATGGTCATAGAGAGCTGCAATAACAAAAACTGAATATAAGCCCTGAACTTATATCATCCTATGGGGACACAAACACACACATCATCATCATGGACATCTCAGCCTGGAAGCAGTAGCCCAGGAACATCTCTTTCTGGCCCCCTGTTTTCTTCCCATCACCACCAGAGTACTCCACTGAAGAGCATTTCATGCTGGAGGCTGCACAGACGAGGGAAAGCCATCACAGACCTCTCTCCATCTCCCTTGCTCCAGCTGAGGACAGCATAAGCCAATACACAAACCCTGGGCTCTATTCTCCACTGGCCGAGGACAGCACCAGCAGAACCCTGGCACATTTCTCTCTACCTCTCCTCCTCTGGTTGAAGACATAAAAGCATCACAAGGGGTGATAATTCTTTTCCTGCTTTCTCTTTCTCCATCCTCCCTCCCTCTCTCTTTTCTCCCTTCCTGTCTCATTTATTTTATCCTTTAATAGACAGCATTGCTTTTGATATTTGGCCTCATTTGTGCCTCAATTTCACACACGGGAATGTTTTTAAAAGTACCACATCTCTTTCCTAACTTTTCGACTGAGACAATCCTTTAAAACATTCAATTAAAACAAAACAAAACAACACCACCCAAAAGCCACCAAAACAAACAAAAAACAACCCTAAAAACAACCAAACCAAATACCCCCCCCAAAAAAAACCAACAACCCCCCTGCCACACTCAACAACAACAAAGAAGAATAAGCCGACATTTTTTAAGAAGGAAAAAAGCTCAAAAATGTTTTGAAAGAAAAGCTCTAATTTTGAAAATGCTGAAACAAGACCCTGCAGCATCTGGGGAAATCATCTTTCCTCTTCAGTCAAAACTACTGGCAATAATCATCCTTGAAAATGCAAATATGTCTGATCCCTATCTAACTTTGCTTCTCAGCAAATTTATGACTTGTCAAAAAAGAGTTTTCCCAGCTTTATTCATGAAGTTGGAGGTAATTATCACTTTTTCTGCCAATATGACAGTGAATGCATTGCTAATCAAGCCGGTGGGAATTAGAAGAGACACGAAGCAGTTTGCACAACTCTCACAATTATTCCAGTGAATTGTAAATTATATTAGAGCATCACTTTCAGTAGTAGCAATATAATCCCTCTCCACGTCTAAATGGAACAAAGAAACCATGCATGACACACAAACTATCAGAGAAAAATAAAACTAAATACCTTTTTTCTTACACCAACTAATGTAAGGGCTGTATCCTGCAGTCCCATTACAAATCTGACAGCTCTATGTTCGAACCAATGGTACCATGACTGATGAGATGGGGTGAGGTAGTTTGGGCACATCTGTTTTCAATCAACCTCACCTCATCCATTTACAGAATCACAGAACTGTCAAGTTGGAAGGGACCACAATGATCGTCTATTTCCAATCTCTCTGACATGGGCAGAGACACTTTATCCTAGATCAGGTTGCCCAGAGCCACATCCAGCCCAGTCCTCAAAACACCCAGGGATGAGGCTTCCACCATCTCCTTGGGCAACCTGTTCCAGTGTCTCACCATCCTTGTGCCAAAGAATTTCTTCCTAATGTCTAATCTAAATGTCCCCTCCTCTAGCTTGGATCCATTCTCCCCAGTCCTATCACTACTCGACACCCTAAAAAGTCCCTCTCCAGCTTTCTTGTAGCCCCTTTCAGATACTGGAAGGCCACAATAAGATCTCCTCAGAGCCTTCTCTTCTCCAGACTCAACAGCCCCAACTCTCTCAGTCTGTCTCTACAGGAGAGCAGCTCCAGCCCTCTGATCATCCCCGTGGCCCTTCTCTCAACACATTCCAGCATGTCCAGATCTTTCTTGTAATAGGGGTTCCAAAACAGGACAAAGTACTTCAGGTTTGGTAAATGCCATAGTTGGCTAAGTTAGCATTTTCCAGCATCACCAGTTATACCCAGATGGTTAATTTGAAATGGCTGCTGCTAATATGTGCACCAGGGGCACTGTTCTCCACAAATGCCAAGTATCAGTGATGCCCAATAGAATGAGCAGCAAGCACTCAGTGCTGCATATGAATAGGTCAATATTGTCAGAGAGAGAGAGAGAGAGGTTACTTTACACCCAACAAGGCCAACTGCTACCTCTGAAAAGTGAAAAAAAAAAAATACTAGTGTTCCTTAGAAAACATAATTCCACCTTTTTTTGATTCACTATTGCTGCACATGGAAACAGAGATTAATTTTTTCAACTAAATGAAAATGCACTGGATTTAATAGATCTATTTACGAAGCATGCATCTATTTCCTCTTATTTTGAACTTATTACAATATTGTGACACTATTCCTATTAGGCTTTGCAGTCATACTTGGAAACTTAACGCATGGTAGATGGTTCTGCATTAATAATGGAAAGCAAGGTGACATACTGACATATGAGATTCTGTGACTCCAGCGTTGACCCACTTAAGGTAGGGAAGAGCATCCTGCTGCTGTACCAATAATACTCAAAGACTGTTCTAAAGGTCTTTGAGTGTTCTAAAAGTCTTTTGAGTGTTCCATTTGTTTGTGGATACCATGAACACATGCATTCAAAAGTTCTGATTGTTGAGGTAGATAATTTACTGTTACTTTCTTCTCAATGCAGTTTGTCCTGTCTTGAAGTTATTGTACATTAATAAAATACATTGCAGTGCACCTTGGAAGGAGCAGTAAACTGCACCAGTACAGGTTAGGAGGTGATCTGCTAAGAGCAGCCCTGTGGAGAAGGACCTGGGAGTGCTGGGGGACAAGTTCTGCATGGGACAGCAATGTGGCCTTGTGGCCAAGGCAGCTAATGGGATCCTGGGGTGTATTAAGAAGAGTGTGGTCAGCAGATCGAGGGAGGTTCTTCTCTCCCACTCCTCTGCCCTAGTGAGGCCCCACCTAGAATACTGCATCTGTTTCTGGGCTCCCCAGTTCCAGAGGGACAGGGATCTGCCAGAGAGAGTTGAAAAGAGGGCTACAAGGATGCTAAAGGGACTGGTGCACTGCCTGATGAGGAAAGGCTGAGAGTCCTGGGGCTGGTTACTCTGCAGAGAAAACTGAGAGGGGATCTGATCAATGGATAGAAATAGATGAGGGTTGGGGGTCAGGAGGGAAGGGACAACCTCTGGTCACTTGTGCCCTGGGATAAGACAAGGGGCAACGGATGGAAACTCCAGCCCAGGAAGTTCCAGCTTAACATGAGGAAGAATGTCTTGACTGTGAGGGTGAGAGAGCACTGGAAGAGGTTCCCAAGAGAGGCTGTGGAGTCTCCATCTCTGGAGACTTTTAAGACTTATCTGGATGTGTTTCTGTGCAATCTTCACTAGATTTCTCTGGTGCTGCTGTGGCAAGGGGGTTGGACTAGAAGATCTCCAGAAGTAACTTCTAACGCCTAACATCCTGTGACCCTGTGAGAATTGTTAACTACCTGATCTTAACTTGTTAGAGAGCAAAGAGGTTAAAAGCTTGTACAAAGCTAAGTTTCCTTTTCCACTGAAACCTTCCAAGATCTGTCAGAACCATCAAAATACAACAACATAGATAATATTTCCAAAGAAACTAGTTGAGGAATTTAATAATTCAACATAGGATTGAAACATTCAACAACCCAGTGAGATATAATTAAGTCTATAAAGTTAAGTTTTGTGCAACTTAAATGCTGCCCTGAGTTGGAGGGGGAGATCTAAACCCAGTACACAAATATTAACTGTAATATATTACAGGAAAATTCTTCTGAAACATTGCACAGAAACACCTCTATGCTTCATTATGCAAATATATACTCAGAAATGCCTTGCAGGGATTCTTAAACTGGCAAGGATACAACTTCCATCATACCTTATCCTAGGCAGCTGGATGTTGGCAGCTAAATTTCCACACATTTAAGAGGAAGAAAAACAATAACAAACTCCAAACCTTTGAGAATTGCAGTTTGCATCTGCCATGTTCTATAAAGACAAAAGCCAATGGAAACCACATTTGTTTTTATTGTTCCACAGACTATAAAATACCAGCAATAAGGTTTAAAACAGCCTAAGTGATAGCCAGCGCTGATTTTGGGCACCTACACAGACACTTGGTAATAGCATTTAGGGCTCCATAATCCCATAATGTGACCCTAAAACTCCTTGCTCAGCTGCCACCAGCCTCTGAAGGCATTTCCATAGAGAGCAACACAGAATTCCATGTCAGGTGATGTCCCATAATACCCAAAGGGACAGTTTCACCCATCTTGGTATTGACAAGATAATACAGTTGAAAGCATCAGATCTGAAGCAAGAAACGAGTTATCCTTTTGCTGAAGTAAGTCTACCATATCTAAATACTCAGAGGTTTGGGGTTTTTTCCCTGCCTGGAAATTCAATCAAAAGAGACCTTACAGGACTTTAAGAAAAACATTAGTCATTAATTGGACAAATTGCATACTGGAGAAAACATGACCCATTGTTAAGGTAACATTTCGGCACACAGGACATGAATTTGGGTTTGCCTGCAATTTTTTAATTGTAGAACAGTGGAAGACTGGAGAAGCCAAGAAGCCAAGTGGAAAGAGGAGAAGCCAAGAACCCCAGCAAAGCAAGCTTCTGTAAGCTTCAAAAGTATGAATCATCTTCTGTTTTCCCTCATCTTTGTCAATACTTTGTCAGTACAAACGCCACTGCTGTGTACCACAAGACGACAAAAAGTGTGTACTACTGCAGCCAACCTTGCAATGGTGTGGCTGACTCAGGGACTTCTTTTATGATGTGGAGGTGGAAGGTAGAAGCTTAAGTCCTCTACAATTACAGAGTGGAACCTAAGTCCCATATACTGGCAAAATCTTATCATACAGAGATACATGGATTCTCAAAGAGAAGAATGACTTCTTCCATTCCCATGCAGGGGCTATGGAACTGGGATGGGAAACACCATATTCCTGAAGAAGCAAACCAATCCTACAACCCACCTCATCCTCAGAGTTACCTACTGGCTAATTTCAGGTAAATATAAGTGGTACAACAGTGACATGTGAGCTCTTGCTTCCTTCTTTGGTCAGGATCTCACCTTAAGATAGTCAATTCACTTGGCACACTGCAAGGTGTAGGGAACACAGGCATCGAACACGCTGTCTGTGTCCCAGTTCAGGTTCAGGCATGTGAAAGATGCACCTATTTTCTCAGCATCAAAGTGCAGAATCACAGAATGCTGGGGGTTAGAAGAGATTTCAAAAAATCTTCTACTTCAAGCCTCCTGCCAGAGTGAGATCACCTAGAGTAGGTCACACAGGAACACATTCACGTGGGTTTGGGATGTCTCCGTGTCTTAAACGACAGAAGTAGCATTTTCAAAAGTAATGTGGGCAGTGTGTCTCTAAATTTCTGTGAAACCCCTCTGCTAGATCTCACCTGCTAGATTTCACATACTTCTTGTTAAAAGAAGTATTCATGGTTTAAGAACATTTCCTCAGCATTTGCCATATTGGACTCAGTAGTTCCTTCAGCAACAGACTTTAAAAAATTGTTCAGAAATTTTAGCTGCAACATTACTAACAATAGCAGTTATCTATCAAAACCATAGACAAACTATGGATTTCTAGCACTACAAGTTCAATTATGCAGGGGAAAGATGCTTCATGTACATACTTAAAGATATACTTAGTACATCTTACTATACTTAGTATTTTCTGAACTGGTGATTATCTAAAAGCTATTAAAATGAATATATTAATTAAAGGTACTGTGGAATACAGGAGAAACTTAATCACTGACATTTTCTGTAGTACCAGAATTTCCAGAGGTTTGGACTAAAAAGTAATAAAACCCAAACAACTCAGAGTCATAGCACAGTCTCAAAGGTCTGTAACTCTTGAAAAGAAGCTTCCCTCTTGAAAGCTAACCTTTAGAGACATCCACAACAACCACAGGACCTGGAAAGCTGCTAGATTATGAAAGCACAACACTATTAATAGAGAGGACAGGCCAAGGTGCTTTTCTTTTCGGCACTCACATATGCAATGTCCTTCCTGACGTTTTGCAGATGAGACAGAAGCATGAAACTTGAGTTCTTCTATTTCCTTGGGACTGATTTTAACAGGTTTCACCTCTCTTAGGATGTTGTTGCAGGTTAAGGATAAAGTTAAGAGTTAATTTCTATAAACCATAGAGATAAAAGTTCTCCAGAGACTAGGAAAGTCTTGGAGGAGGACACAAGGTATCATCATTATTCTGTTATCCTTTCCTGTATCTCTCTATGTAAAGAGCAGTCTGTCCAGTCTCACTCTCTCTCTCCCTCCTCTCTGCTCCGAGCAGGTAGGTGGTTGATGCCATTGCTCTGGTTTGTATTGCACTAGGCCTGCTCTGGTAAGCTATTTCCTAGCTGTGCAGTGAGGCCTGCCAGGTCTACTCAGGGCAGGGAGAGACTAGGGGCCTACTGAGGCCTAGTGAAGCCTGTCTTGAGGCTTAGCCTGGAGGGCTGGGTCAGGGTTGATTCTGAAAAATTATAAATAAATAAATATGCATATGTATACACACACACACACACATATATACATACATACATATATATATATATATACACACACACATACATAGAATCATAGAATGGTAAGATTGGAAGTGACCTCAAAGATCATCTAGTTCCAACCCCCTGCCATAGGCAGGGACACCTCCCACTAGAACAGGCCACTCAAGGCCTCATCCGACCTGGCCTTGAACACCTCCAGGGAGGGAGCAGCCACAACCTCCCTGGGCAACCTGTGCCAGTGTCTCACCACCCTCACTGGAAAGAATTTCTTCCTAACATCCAGTCTAAATCTCCCTTCTGCAAGTTTAAACCCATTGCCCCTTGTCCTGTCATTACAAGACCTCGTCAATAGTCCCTCCCCAGCCTTCCTGTAGACTCCCCAGGTCCCAGATACTGGAAGGACACTATAAGGTCTCCTCAAAGCATTGTCTGCTGCAGGCTGCAGAGCCCCAAACTTGGTCTTCTACCTCCAATTCTGTGCAAGTGTTTTTATTTATTCCTTCGTGGTAAATTCTTTCTGTCCTCAGCCCAAAGCTGCAATCAGCTCAAACTAAAACAGATGTGCAGTATTTACATGCACAGCATAAGTGTGTTGGTTGGTGTGTGTTTAGAGCCACAAGGATGAATGGGGGACTTGAGCATCTCCCCTGTGGAGAGAGACTGAGAGCCCTGGGGCTGTTTAGTCTGGAGAAGAGAAGGCTGAGAGGAGATCTGAGTAATGTCTATCAATAGCTGAAGGGTGGGTGTCAAGTGGAGGGGGCCAAGCTCTTTTCAGTGGTCAGCAGCAACAAGACATGGAGCAGCAGCTACAAATTGGAACAGAGAAGTTTCACCTCACCATGATGAGAAACGTTTTTACAGTGAGGGTGCCAGAGCCCTGGAGCAGGTTGCCCAGAGAGGTTGTGGAATCTCCTTCTTTGGAGACTTTGCAAACCCACCTGGATACATTCCTGTGTGGACTCCCCTAGGGGATCCTGTTTTGGCAGGGGGGTTGGACTGGATGATCTCTGAAGGTCCCTTCCAACCTCTAAGGTTCTGTGATTCTGTATATGTGTGTCTGGCCTACATGTTCACTGTCTTCATGTCCACATAAATATGGTACACAGGTTGTTAACAAATGCAACAGATGGTCAGAGTAGTGTGTAAGCATAATGTTGTAAAGCCACCAAAAACACAAAAGCAGACAGCATAATGAAGTGCTTTTTTTCCCTGCCAGTAATTACATCTGCAAGAGAATGACTCCAACCACTATCATTTATCATTTCTGGCAAAGGAAATCTGTGGTTGTATGGTTACATATTGCATGCAATGGAGAATCCTACTGCAACATGAAAAATGTTTGGTTTAGCTTATTACAATATCCTCGAGAAGTCTCCAACACAAGTTAAAGCATACAATTACATTTATTGCAGTATTTTATATAATTTACCAAGATACAAGATTGACAGGCAATAAGGATTCAACTGGACTAATGACTTGCTTTTCACAGTTGTTAACAGTCATCAGAGCCACACCATCACCATAATTACGACAAAACAAAGCGGGAATGACAGCAAAATGCTTTTTAAAAACAAACCAATCACTCCCAAAGAAACAACAACCCAAGCATCAAACTCACCCCCACAAAACAAAACTAAAAACCCTAACAGAAGAAAACAATTGAAATTTACCCTTTAATAACAAGATTTTCAATGCTCATTTAAATGTGATTTCCCTCCTCTCCTTCCCCCAGTGAGTTTTACTATTAAGATACAAGCTGCAGCAGTCTTTTCACCGGGGTGCATTAGGCAGATGCCAGGAGAACCAAACCCTACAAGAGTGATTAATGTGCACAAAATATAGGTAAAATTAATAACACAAAAATAACTTTTGAGAGAATGAACACACAGAACATACTGGATGGCTCATGCTTATACACGGAAGAAAACTAAAACAGGTTTATGAAGTAGAACTCATTAAGAACCAACTATAAATGAGAATGTGATCTTCTTCAAAGTCTTTTATCTCAGTCTTTGAAACTTTTCCTCATCCTGAGTAATTTAAGTTCTTTATAAGGCTGGTAATTATTTAATCCCCAATGAGAATGTTACCTGAACAAACTGTATACAGCATTCCTCCATCTGTGGGCGTAGTAAAAAATATTCTTGTGTTAAAAACTGTTGGAAAGTGAAATGTCCCAATTTTATATTTTGTGGCTAAATAACTTCCTTCAGAATGAATGCAGAACTTACTCTCTGACCAAGTACTACTTGTGCATGCACAGAAAAAGTGAATATTGGCAATTTTTTTTTAAAGTCCTTGCAAATTGAGGAGTTACTGAAGCAGGAAAGGTCTTCCAATGTCAACTCCTATGTCAAGATCCAGGCTAGCAGAAAGACTGATTCACTTCACCTACCCTTATTTACTCTGAAACTAAAGCTGAGAGGGAGCATAAAACAAGTTTTTTGAGGTTCTTTCATGGTTCTTGTGACTCATTTTGTCTTTTAAAAAGTTTCATAGCTCTCAGGATGCTCAGAAACAGAACAGTTCCTTTCACAGAAGCCTGTATCAAACTACACCTGCGCCCACATTAATTTCCCTACAGCCAGCAATGACAGGATGCTATGAAAAGCTCTCAGAGGAGAGTGCTCTCTGAGCAGACTGATTTGCCAGTCATCTATCAACCAAAATCCACCTATGACTCTCTCTCCACCTCACTTCTTGTTTCTAAGGCAGCCAAAGAAAGGTCACTGTAACCTCCAACTAAAACATAGGAGCATCCACTAACACGACACGCCTCTTACCTTTCAGACTTTATAAAACCATGGTTTGATGTTTCCCACCCAGTATAATTCCTTGCAGAATCCTATTCTTCAACCATGAGAGATAAGAACTGTTTCAGCGACTATCAGCCACTTAATCAGCCACAGCCATTGACTATCAGTGTCAATCAGCCACCATCAACTGTCACACCTAACTGAACTTTAATTCTGTGAACAGTTTTTGCATGCAATGCAAAGTGAAAACACACATTTTAATGTGCAAATGAAGAGGGTGCAATGGCACACCCAACATCCATCAGGTTTCCCTCTGCCAAGAAAGCAGATTTGCAGCTGGTAATAGGTTAGATGATTGCTTCTTTTGATGAAGTTATTTACAAAACTACACAAAATAGAGGTCTGTTCATCATTATCTTTCAGTAGCTTTCATTTATTGCTTTTTCTATGAAATGAGTCCTAGCAGTTTTCCAGTACTACATTTAAATGCTTCAACTGAGAGGATGTTTCTTTAGTAAGAATTCATTTCATGTGTTTCCCCTCTGTATATAATAGATCAGACCTCATCAAAAAGCAAA
>VWZE01000952.1:278289-289578 GCA_013396675.1 Eubucco bourcierii
CCCCAATAAAAGCTCCAAATCAACAACAACAGCCAACTAAACAAAAACAAATCACAGGATCACAGAATGTTAGGGGTTGGAAAGGACCTCGAAAGCTCACCCAGTCCAACTCCCCTGCCAGAGCAGGAGCACCTAAAGCATATCACACAGGAACACGTTCAGGCAGCCCTTAAGTATCTCCAGAGAGGGAGACTCCACAATCCCCTGGGCAGCCTGTGCCACAAAAAAAAAAAAAACAAAACAAAACCAACCAAAACCAACAACAACAAAAAACCCCAACCCATAAAGCACACAGTATTGTGGAACAACACAGCAGGCCTGAAACATGCATTGAAAGACAAACTAGCTAGAGCTGCTGCTACCATTTGACTTATGCCTACATGGAGATGTGAAACACTGAAGCCAGCTGCAAAGCTTGATACTGAGTACAGCACATCTCAGTCCAACCACACCAAGTTCTCACCCTGGGTAAAATGTGAGGATGTGAACCCTATGAAGATTAAAGGGAGAGTTTATACTGATGTTTCTGTAGGGTCTATGAGAAAAGGGAATGAAGATTTGCTGTTACCTTGGACAAAGCAGATCTCCACACTCTGCTGCTGCCACAGATGCAACAGAAAAGAAGTCAGTCTTATTTCCTCAGGCTAAAGTTACCACCTCAATGCAGCTGTCAGCCAACACAGAGCATCTGCTGTTCAATATTACATAGCATATGTGCATAGGAAGCGGCTCTCACTCGTGTTTGAAGGAACTCCTGCTGCTGGTGGTCTGGTGGCCTGATCTGAACCATTCTGACATGGTCCATGATAGGACACTAGAAGAGTGAACAGAATTCTTCTACAAAGAGAACTCATGTACTTCATAATGCATAGCCTACCTTCCATTTGCATTTGGAAGTGGTCTTGCTGTCTTGGAAGCTCTGCATCAATCAGCAGAAGTGGCTGTCAGGAGCACACCAATGTGTGACACAACTTCAGAGTGAAAATAGAGACAAGATGCAATCAGACAACCTTCTGGTCTGCTGAACTTTCAAAGACCTTCCTCACCAACAATGCACTTTCCTGCATTTAAGCAGTAAACCAACCCCTGACACTGAATTCCTTTTTTCCTCTGTTCCTTCTCATTTTTTGACAAAACAGCTATTATGGAATCACAGAATTTTAGAGGCTGGAAGGGATCTCCAGAGATCAGAGAGTCCAACTCCCCTGTCAAAGCAGGATCCCCTAGGGGAGTCCACACATGAATGCATCCAGATGGGTTTGGAAAGTCTCTAGAGAAGGAGACTTCACAACCTCTCTGGGCAGCCTCACTCTAAAGAAATTTCTCCTAATGTTGAGGTTCACCTTCTGTGTTCCAGTTTGTAGCTGCTGCTCCATGTCTTGTTGCTGCTGACCACTGAAAAGAGCTTGCCCCCCTCCACTTGACACCCACCCTTCAGATATTGATAGACATCACTCAGATCTCCTCTCAGTCTTTTCTTCTCTAGACTAATCAGCCCCAGGGCTCTCAATCTCTCTCTACAGAGGAGATGCTCAAGTCCCCCACTCGTCCTCATGGCTCTCTGTTGGGCTCTCTCCTGAACTGGAGAGCCCAAAACTGGACACAGTATTGCAGCTGTGGTCTCAGTAGGGCAGTGTAGAGGGGGAGAAGAGTCTCCCAAGACCTGCTGGCCACACTTTTCCTGATGCACCCCAGGCACCCATTGGCTCTCTTGCCCACAAGGGCACAATGCTGGCACATGCAGAACTTGCTGCCCACCAGCACTCCAACACTACACAGAGCTGCTTTCCAGCAGGGCAACCCTAACCTGTATTGGTGCCTGTATTAGTTGCAAAGTTCACATTTGCTCCTCATTGAATCATGCAACTCCTTTTGACTTTCAAGGTTTGGGGGTTTTTTGTCCAGTAAACCAACTAACAGCTCACAGTCCGTATGACAGGTCTCTGGCAGGTCACAACATATGCAGGATGCCCCAGAAAAGAAACCTAAATAGTGGAAACAACTACTGGTAGACAGGACTGACAAACTGTAGCTCATCACAAGCATAAACGTTTCCTCAAGAGTACTGTGGGTTTAAATTGTCTCTTGCTGGTGTGGTAACTCAGTCACTTCAACAGCCAGGATTTCTTTGCTAAACATCTTTCTCTATTCACCACTGAGAAGCGAAGGCAGTGTAAGCCTGTTAGGTGAGACATTTTTTCCTCCACAAAATTTTACCTGGCATTTGTCTCTTCCTAACTAGCTTAATCTAGAACAATTTTTTTTTCTGCCCCAATGCACTCTCAGAGAAGCCTCCCTTTCTACTAAAAAATAACTCCTTACTACATCAATAAAAACTGAGAAAGCCACTTCAAGGGATAAGACTTTGGAAGCTGCAGTGAAGACTTACATAATACCTCCCCTTTCCCTGTAATAACAACTTTCTGGGCTGAAGCTGGCTTTCAACTTTTGCCCAGGGCTCAATATGTGGAAGATAGAAAGGATCCTAAATATTGGATGGAGGACTGATGCTCTAAGAGAAACCCAACAAAGAAGAATGTAGAGAAAAAGGATGAGCATCTTTGAAACAAGAGTGAAGGATTGACACAGGAGCTGTGAGTTCCCACAGTGTTACCAATTTGATGAAGTAGAAGGTTTCGTTCATTTATACTCCCAGGAAATTTCAAAGACTCTAATACAGAACTTTTAATTACTTTCAAAGTGAACAATGAGATTTTCCCCTGAGGAAAGAAGAAAAAAAAAAAGTTTCTTTTTCACACAATCAGTCAGGGCTAGAAGGCACCAAAAGGATAATCTAGTTCCAACCTCCCTGTCATGGGCAGGGACACCTCATGCTAGATCAGGCTGGCTAGAGCCTCATCCAGCCTGGCCTTAAACACCTCCAGTGATGAGGCTCCCACCACCTCCCTGGGCAACATGTTCCAGGCTCTTACCACTCTCATGGTGAAGAACTTCTTCCTAACATCCAATCTGAATCTACCCATTTCTAGCTTTGTTTCATTCTCCCCAGTCATATCACTACCTGACAGCCGAAAAGTCCCTCCCCAGCTTTCTTGCTTAAGAGACCCCTTTAAGACACTGAAAGGCCACAATAAGGTCACCTGGGAGCCTTTTCCTCTCCAGACTGAACAGCCCCAACTCCCTCACTCTCTCCTTATAGTAGATCAGCCTGGCCTAAAACACGCCCAGGGATGGGGCTTTGACCACCTCTCTGGGCAATCCATTCCAGGGTTTCACCATCCTCATGATGTGCTCTCAGTTCACATGAACATGGCCTGTTGGGATAGCCCTCACCCAAGGCACTCCTCCCTGCATGTCACCCAAGCAGCCCTCTCTCTGGGCCGGTAAAACTTCAACATGGAAGATTTCACCTCTTACAGTAAGGGTGACAGAGCCCTGAACAGGCTGCTCAGAGAGGTTGTGGAGTCTCCTTCTCTGGAGCCTTTCCAAACCCACCTGGATGCATTCCTGTACAGACTACCCTAGGTGACCCTGCCTTGGCAGGGAGGTTGGACTGGATTATCTCTGGAGGTCCTGTCCAAGCTCTAACATTCTGTGATTCTGCAGTTCTGTGACACTCCTATAGGGAATGCAGGTAGGGCAACAGAAAAGTGCTGTAAGGTAGACTGACAGAGTTGCCTGCTTAGGGGCTGTGCCCACAGTGAGACTTTGCAGCAACAGAAGCGTGTCAGCACTTCTGCAGTGGCAAAGAATGAAAAACAGATGAGGCACTACTCCCAGGATTCATGCTGGGAGACAGATGAAGCTGCAAAAGCACACAATTCTGCCTTGAAATGCAGGTACGCTCTAATACTTATTCCACAGAGTATTCTAGATTTAGTAGATTCTCAAGCTAAGTATTTATTAAGCACATAGGGAAGTAAGTTTGTCCTTCCCTATTGCACCTGGGGCACCATAGCCCATTCCCAACCAAAGAATCATCTTGCAACACGTTCCTAAAATGCCTAGGTAAGTACCACTAAATAATTGTAGGTTTTAGCTTTATATGGGATAAAACATTTTCATTAAATAACCACTTTTTAACCCCTACTGTTTAACCCTCAGGTCCCTCTTTCCCCTCACATGGTGTGTGCCTTTCCAGCAGCAGAGGCTGTGCCCTCAGTGAAAGCTGTGTCTGGTACATAGAATCACAGAATTGTCTATTGGAAAAAATAGAATCCAATTGTCCACAGAGGGTTGGAGAGGACCTCAAGGATCATCTAGTTCCAATCCCCCTGACACAGGCAAGAACACCTCACACTACATCAGGTTGCCCAGAGCCTCATCCAGCCTGGCCTTCAAAAATTCCAGGGATGAGGCTTCCACCACCTCCCTGGGCAACCTGTTCTAGTTTCTCATCACCCTCATGGTGAAGAATTTCTTCCTAACATCCAGTCTAAATCTGCCCACTTCCAGTTTTGTTCCATTCCCTTCAGTCCTATCACTACCTGACACCCTAAAAAGTCCCTCCCCAGCTTTCTTGTAGCCCCCTGCATATCCTACAAGGCCACAATAAGGTCTCCTCAGAGCCTTCTCTTCTGCAAACTGAACAGTCCTAACTCTCTTAGTCTGTCTCTACAGCAGAACAGCTCCAGCCTTCTGATCATCCTCATGGCCCTTCTCTGTACATGTTCCTGTAACAGGGGCTCCAGAACTGGATGCAATACTCCAGGTAGGCTCTCACAAAAGTGGTGCAATGGAGGAGAATCACCTCCCTTGCCCTGCTGGCCACACTTCTCTTGATGCAGCCCAGAATCTGGCTGGCTTTTTGGGTTGCAAGTGCACACTGGTGGGTCATACTGAGCTTCTCATCCACCAGCACTCCCAAGTCCCTAGAGTTCACTTGGAGTTTCTCTCACATACCATTCATTTCACTTCTCCTCCCCACTGTCCTCTGCTGTTCGCTCCACAGAGCTCCTGGCAGTACTGTGTCTAATGCACATTTCCCAGGTTGCAGCCCAGCTCATCCAAGGCACCCACAGCAAAACCGAGTACTTGGGGCCACAGACTCCACCAGCTGACTGTAAAGCTAAGGTCTGCAATGCAAACCTTCTCTTTCCTCACACCCTGTACCACCATTCTTCTTTCCACATTTCCTCAGGCTTCACCTCCATTCACATAATTCTGTGGAATTCAGATACTTCATTCAAAGTAATGAAAACTCCTATGGGAACTAGATAGATACAGGGAGAGAGAGCTAATTGGGGCTGCAAAGAAAAATCCAGGGTCCTTTTGTGAGAATTCAAGGATGGCACACTGGCAACATTTGCAATGCCTGTCTCACTGTACCTAACTGCCTTTTTTTTTTGTTTTGGTGCCACTCTGGGGCACTCATTCAGACAAGGCTTCTGACAGAAATGAGATCATGGAATATTTTCAAGTCTCTGTTCTCTGCAATACTGTGTCAAATTTTGGGCTCCCCAGTTCAAGAGAGGTAGGGACCTGATGGAGAGACCAGTAGAGAGCCACAAGGATGCTTGGGGGACTTGAGCATCTCCCCTGTGGAGAGAGACTGAGAGCCCTGGGGCTATTTAGTCTGAATAAGAGAAGGTTGAGAGGGGATTTGATCAATGCCTATAAATATCGGAGGGGTGGGTGTCAAGTGGAGGAGGTCAAGCTCTTTTTTGGTGGTTAGCAGCAGTAAGACAAGGAGCAACAGCTACAAACTGGAACACAGAAGGTTTCACCTCAGCATGAGGAGAAACTTCTTTAGAGTGAGGGTGTCAGAGCCCTGGAACAGGCTGCCCAGAGAGGTTGTCGAGTCTCCTCCGGAGACTTTCCAAACCCACCTGGATGCATTCCTGTGTGAACTACCCTGGGTGATGTTGCTTTGGCGGGGAGGTTGGACTGGGTGATCTCTGGAGGTCCCTTCCAACCTCTAAAGTTCTGTGGTTCTGTGACTGGTAGCAGTGACACTGAAGATAAACTCATGAAAACATTTGCAGCATACTTCTATCCTGCAGCACTGATGATATTCAGAGAAATGTTTGTGCAAACTCCATCCAGGAGCCAGCCTGGAGTTTCATTATTTACAGTTCAGAAGTCTTGCCTGCATTTGTATTAAAACTGGCACCACTTATTGATAAACTATTTTTAAAATAACTTCCATTAATCTTTTCTATTTAGAGAGTCTACCAGCTGCCACATATTGTTATTTTTTTCTCCTTTTAGAATGCTTCTCAGAAGAAAGAAGTACTGATATCTTCATCATTCAGCTAGGGGCAAGGCACAAAGTCCAAGACACTTTCTGAACTCCTGTGCCAGAACTTTAGTAGTAACTAGTCAAGAGAAAAAAAAAAGCTGCTGGGAAAAAAACACTCCCTATGTCTTCCATATGCAGGCAGGTATCAGAGTTGCCATCTCACAGGGTTGAAAGAGACCTCTGGAGATGTTTTAGTCCAACCTCCCTGCCAGAGCAGGACCAGAGAACCCAGTAAAAGTCGCACAGGAACACATCCAAACAAGGTTGGAAAGGTTCCAGAGAAGGAGACTCCACAACCTCTCTGAGCAGCCTGTTCTAGTGCTCTGTGACCCCTGTATCAGATATCAGCTGCTAGTGCCTGATAGATACCAGATAGCTAATGGTTACTTACCATATCTTTGGGTGGCATGGCTTTCTGTGCCACGCTTTTCACACCTTACATATGCCTGCATGCAGTTGCTCTCATCTTATCTAAACCAGAAATAATTTCTCTGAAGAACTCCTTACACCCATTCCTAAACCCCATCAGGGTTGCAGCAGTGCTCCCACTTTTAGTAGTCTGTGCTTACTGTGGGAAGCGTTTTAATGTCTTTCATTTCTGTCAAAGTTTCACACAACTTGGTTATTATGCTGCTGTACTTTAGATCATCCTGAATAATTAATAAAGAGTTTGTCAGCTCCTGAATATATTAGTGGTGAAGAAATATTGCTTGAACTTGTGAACTGGGATCAGCTCGCTTCAGGAGAGAAAAATCTTTTCTCATTCCTTCATTGCCTCTTACAACAATAGGTTCAAAGCGTTCTTTTGAACAAAAGGACAATATTGCAAACTACTAACACTCATGAAATGGAATAAGTCTGCCCTTTTTGTTCTACACATACACAGCACTGGCAAGTCTAACCAGCAAACAGAGAAGGAACATCTTCACAACAATCTCTCTTCCTCTATTTCAGCAATCAGAACACAGGCACTTTCCATTCCAAAGCAATCTTAAACCAATCCTGGCAAAAGGCACTTTTAAGTGTAAATAAACAAGGCAGGATGCATGAAAAAAATCTGTGAGGGAAAGGGTCATGGAGTCTTTTCTCTCTCGTGGTTCTTGCCAACTTCAGGAACTGTTCTGAACCCATCATGCAGAAACCGGCGTGAGGAGGTTGGGGTCATACCCTAGACTGTCACTGAGCAGCTTGGTGACGTAAGGCACATCATGGCCACTCTACCTTCATTTTCCAAACAGTCTCTCAATAAAAGATATTCCTTTGTTTTACAATTACAACACAAAATTAAAAATGTCAAGTTCCAAAGGCCATGAATATGACCAGGGGGTTGGAACAGCTCTGCTACAAAGACAGGCTGAGGGAGCTGAGGGTGTTCAGTCTGGAGAAGAGGAGGTTCTGGGCAGAGCTAAGAGCAGCCTGCCAGTACCTGAAGGGGGCTACAAGAAGGCTGCAGAGAGACTGTTTGCAAAGGCCTGCAGGGATAGGACAAGGGCAATGGTTTCAAACTAGAGCAGAGCAGACTGAGATTGGATTTTAGGAACAGGCTCTTTACTGTGATGGTGATGGAACACAGGAGCAGTTTGCCCAGGGAGGTGGTTGGCTCCCCATCCCTGGAGATATTCAACATGCAGCTGGACAGGGCTCTGGGCAATCTGATCCAGTTGAGGATGTTCCTGTTGACTGCAGAGGGAGTTGGACTAGATGACCTTTGGTGGTCCCTTCCAACACAGAGCATTCTATGGTTCAATGATACAATTAAAATTATTATCTTAATAGAAAGACTCAAAGCATTGTAGGTGATCCTTGTCCCCTTCCAACCTGATATTCTACGAATCAGAAGATCAATGCCCAAACTTGCGGGCAGACTTGTTTGCAGCTCTCCCCTATGGACTTTCTCCTATCGTGATCTATCTGCTAATGGGTGCTGTTGAGGAAGAGCTGCAATGCTGGAGGTGGCCCTTAAGTTCACAGAATCACAGAAACATTCAGGCTGGAAAAGCCCCTCAGGAGCACCAAGTCCACCCATATCCCTATTATACAAGATACACCCTAAACCATAGCCCCAAGCACCACAGCCAGAACACCTTGAAACACATCCAGCCTTGGGGACTCCACCACCAACCTGAGTAGCTCATTCCAGTGCCTGACCACTCTTGCCACCAAAAAATGGTTCCTAATGTACAGTCTAATCCTACCCAGTGGTAGCTTGAGGCCATTCCCTCTTGTTCTTTCACTAATGACCTGTGAGAAGAGACCAGCTCCAACCTCTCCACAACCTCCTTTCAGGTAGCTGCAGACAGCCATGAGATCTGCCCTCAGTCTCCTCTGTTTCACACTAACCATCCCCAGCTCCTTCAGTCTCTCCTCATCAGATTTACTCTCCAGGCCCTTCCTCAGCTTCCTTGCCCTCCTCTGCACTGGTTCCACCACCTCCACATTTCTCTTGTAATGAGGTGCCCAAAACTGAACACAATTCTCAAGGTGTGAGTTCCCCACATGCTAGCAGAGGAGAGTTTCCAGATTTGGCTTCCACTCTCTGTATGCAAACTGCAGTGAAAGAATAAAGTCAGAAGAAACTTTTATAAGTATAATGGAAGAAAAGTAGACCTGGAGAACTTAGATAAACACAGACCGAGTACAAAAACCCTCCAAGTATATTTCCAAGCCCCCAACCAAATGCAGAAAGCCAGCATATCCACGCTGACAGCCTATTAATAGACCTTGCCAGCACACTTAAAGAGTTCTCTTAAGAACTAATTTTAAAAAGAGAGGGAACTAACCTATGTTCAAAAGTCCTCAGAGATATTGTTATTCGTGATTTTTGCTTCATTTCAAGGCAGCTGCTGAGTTCTGTCACTGTAAACTTGCATTTTTATAAACCATTTAATGACTAACAAAAAAGGCCACATAGTTGGAATTGTTGTTAAAATGATGCACAGGCTAGTAACTTGCTGTCACAACCAGAACCAATTTGGTGAAACACTGGAAAGTTTGTCATGAGATACTGTACAGCCTTGTTTTTAAGTCTTTAATACCAATTTAATGACACGATTAAAGAAAAAGGCGGGGGGGGGGGAAGTCCGAGTTTGTTGTAGCTGCATCTGCACAAAGCAAAGTATAACCTAGTGCCAGCTACATTCAGAATTCATCCCTTGGTGCTTTAGGCCCCTAACCAATTTCAGATAACTGATCATCTTTAAACTGGAGTGCACCATCCTGCCTTTTAGGCTTGCTTTATCTCCCTGCACTGGAAACATATTAGAAGCATAAAAATCTATGTCTGCAGAATGGATCTGTATGAGCGGCAGGCGATAAATTATCCTGAAGGTGCACTATAAGGCTTTGATGGAGGAAAGGCAGACCACTCAGCTCTTCACACTGTGTGCTGTCTAACAGCAGTTGACATCTTTATCAGAGTGCTCTGTTTCCATTAGGATAATATCCAGAATAACTTCACTTATCTGGGCGTGTTAAAATTGTTTCTCCTCATTAGAGGCAGGAGTGCATTTTGGTGAGCAACTTCATGCAGCAGCTACAGCTTCCTAAAAGACCTGTTCTTGGGGCAAAAAAGGGAACAAAACAAACATGTCTATATATCAGTGCACTCCAGGAAACTCTTTGATTGTCACTGTGTACAGCTATGGAGCCCCAACACAAAAAGGACACAGAACATTGGAGCGAGTCCAGAGGCAGCCACAAAGGTGCTGCAGCAGCTCTGCTACGAGGATAGGTTGAGAGAGTTGGGGCTCTGCAGCCTGGAGAAGAGAAGGCTTCCAGGAGACCTTCGAATGGCCTTCCAGTACCTGAAGGGGGCTACAGGAGGGCTGGGGAGGGACTGTTGATGAGGTCTTGTAATGACAGGATGAGGAGGAATGAGTTTAAAGTGTCAGAGGGGAGATTAAAACTGAATGTTAGGAAGAAGTTCTTTGCAGTGGGGGTGGTGAGACACTGGCACAGGTTGCCCAGGGAGGTTGTGGAAGAATGTGAACTTTGATCACATTATGTGCTCCTGTGCTCCACAACCTCCCCGGAGGTGTTCAAGGCCAGGCTGGATGAGGCCTTGGGAGATCTGTTCTAGTGGGAGGTGTCCCTGCCTATGGCACAGGGGGTTTGGAACTGGCTGAGCTTTGAGGTTCCTTCCAACCTAAACCATTCTGTGATTCTACACAAATTAGCCACAGCCAAGGTTCTGTAACGAGCTGCTTGAAAAGCCATTTTTAAACTCTGAAGTGGTTAATTTAGCTGTAAACCTGACCAGCTTACGCATTTCAGTGACTCTTCCACTGTTGTACTACACTGCTACTCTTAACATAATTATTGTAAATTGTGCCATTACGATTTAGTGATGGGAGTGATCACAACAGGCTCTTCAGTATGCACAGCAAACTGCTCAGGAGCCAAGGTCTTGCTGAAATAAATTTTGGAGGGGAAAAAACCCCACAAAAAACAAGCTAGTATTTTTCCAACACATACACACATAAAATTCTGCAATACAAGCAGCTGTACAAAGAGTAGATTTGTAGTTGCCCTTAAAAACTCCAAATGTGGCACTTCCTTATATTCAGCTGCTCCAAATGCAAGTTACCATTCTCTCTGAGCCCAGCACTTCTCCAAGGGAGATCTATAAAAATGGCTACACTTCAGATTCTTAATATAGTTTTTAGCTTGTCCTGCTCTTTTGGGATAGGAAAAGGATAAAAAATTAAAAGAATATATAAAAATTAAAAAAACCCAAAACCCTCTCTCAGGGCAAATTTTAGTAGCTAATATAGTAGAGAGCTTTTTTCTTTTCATAACTGACTAACCACTTCCAATATTGCTTACAACATATATAGGCATGTATCTACAGCTACACATCCAAATACCTATAGAGAATCATAACTACAAGGAGAGGTAGCCAGTAATATTCCAGTTCAAGGGTAAAAGTAGGAGAGATTTATGCATGAAAGAAACCAGGTAGTTGCAGTACATATTTACACCCACCATAAACATCTTAACTGGTATTAAAAAAAAAAAACCAAAACCAACACAGTTGTAACTTTAAAAGTAATATGTAAAGACACAGTGGCGTAGAAACAACAAACTGG
>VWZE01000952.1:295220-321160 GCA_013396675.1 Eubucco bourcierii
ATATATATATATTTAACTATATACATTTTATACATATCAATCATATACATGTACACATACAACATATACATACATAACACATAAATGCATACATACACACATAACATATACATACACACATAGCATATACATACATACATACACACATATATATATAAAAAGGCCAATTTTATCATCAGAAAAGCTTTTTTGACAATTGTAGACAAGTAAATTACAGCTGTTGAAGCACAGACCACAGGGGGAGGCAGAGAGGCAGAGGGAAGTGATGGATTGTTGTGTGTGGGCAGGACCGCCAAGCATTTGATCACACTAAAATAAATACAATGATGCTGCATAGAGAACACACAGTGAATCAAATTTCCCGCCCTCACCGGAGAAGAGAGCAGCTTTTAGTGCACCTGAGAATTTATTTCACCAAACATTTGCAACATCTGTAAGAGTTTTGCAAGATTTCTTCATCCCACCAGGAGTTTCACATCCTCTTGTGTCTAGAAATCTATGATTCTGCTCAGACAGCAAATTAACTTGCTCTCATATTTCATTCAGAAAATGACTGAGTGGAGCACAGAACACACTTCTATGGAGCCAAAAAAATGACTAAAGGACAAGACTCCAATCCTGTCATAAAAATCAAGAAAACAAACCAAAATAAGCCACATAAAGTTTTGTGAAGTCAGATTTATCTACAAAACCCAAGTGTCAAATCCAACAGCTGTTTTCCTTTAAGACAACAGATAATAATTTCTTTGTTCTGGGGTGCATCAAGAAAAGTGTGTCCAGCAGTTCTGGGGGGGTTCTTCTCCCCCTCTACTCTGCCCTGATGAGACCACATCTGCAATGCTGTGTTCAGTTTTGGGTTCCCCAGTTCAGAAGAGACAGGAACCTGCTGGAGAGAATCCAGTGGAGAGCCACGAGGATGTCTGGGGGAATAGAGCACCTGCCCTGTGGAGACAGACTGAGAGCCCTGGGGCTGTCCAGTCTGGAGAAGAGAAGACACAGAAGGGATGTGATCAATGTCTATCAATACCTGAGGGGTGGGTGTCAACTAGAAGGGGCCAAGCTCTTTTTGGTGGTCAGCAGCAATAAACCAAGGTGCAATGGATACAAACTGGGACAGAGAAAGTTTCATCTCCATGTGAGGAGAAACTTCTTCACAGTGAGGGTGACAGAGCCCTAGAACAGGTTGCCCAGAGAGACTGTGGAATCTCCTTCTCTGGATGTTTTCCAAACCCACCTAGATGCATTCCTGTATGGACTACCCTAGGGGATCCTGCTTTGGCAGGGGCTTGGATTGGATGATCTCTAGAAGTCCCTTCCAACCTCTAAGGTTCTGTGAATCTGTGAAGACAGCTTCATTTGGACAACCTATTGTGATGGTTTGGGAGTTCCCCACCCCCCACACTTTGTAAAATGACCCAGACTAGAACTCAGCCAGATGGAAGTTAAGGACTGAAGCTCTATTTACAGCTCAGCACAATGTACAAGCAGAGATATACACTGTTATATCTGCAGGAATGTTTACAGAAACATACAAGTTAAAGGTAATACAGAAACACAACTCCCCTCCCAGAAATCAGAGACCCCAGGAGGGGCTCCCAACCACCCTTCCACCTTCTCCCCACCCCTGTACCTTACCCCAAGGTTTGCCTTACGCACAAGGTAAATTAGGAGGATCGGCCAGGGGGGTTAGAAGAAAAGCAGTTAGTGAAGATTAATGGGTAAAGAAGCCAGAGCCAGAAGCTGCTAGACCACCCCAGCTGCTGTTCTCTCAGCAGGAGACAGACAGAGACTGACTTATCTATGTTTTGGTTATTGTTCCCAAAACAATTTTTAGCAAGTGTACAAGTGAAGTAGACATCATGTTTTCCTTTCACAGCCTATAGTGTAATTTTCTCTATTAAAATATTCCAGTTAGCCTCAAACCAGCACACCCATTTAAAGCTACCTTTGTATACTCTGTTATATTCACTTGCTTTGATTACAGTTGGTTTTCAGCCATCTTTTGTCTATTGCTATGCTTATTGTCACAGTCCACTGTTAGGGTGCATGTCTTCTACCATCAGCCACAGAAATCCAGGAGGAGATAGGGACAGTTTTTCACACTTGGAGCCATTTCTCTCTCCCTGCCTGTTCTGCACTGCATCAGCAGCTCCATGATTCCCATATTCCAACACTCTGTTAAAGTGCTTGTTTTTCTTCTTTAGTTTTATTGGTTACAGCACCACTCATATTTCCAAGGCCAAGGTGAAAGTTTCCATCAGCACAACTGCAATTGCCCAGACAGGCCTGGTGAAAATTGATTTCATTTGGGTGTCATTAAAACCAGATAGGGGTAATTGAGTCACCTGTTCATCAGCCTTGTTATTGCTTCTTGTAGTGGCTTGTTGTACCAAACAGCTCTAAAACCCACCAGGTGGAAAAGCAGGTGCTGATCCCTGTCATCACAGATCTCCATCCAGGGCATGCAAGAAGGGGTGAAACAAGGGGAAGAAGATGGAAGTTCAAGCCAGTGTAATGCAGAGGTCTGGACAGAACAAGGAAAATCTTGGGACAGCCACAGAGGGGAAAGGGGAATTGTGTATTATTTTTACACCACAAAGACAACACCAAGAGAAGCTGAAGTGTTTCTCTGCCTGCCAGCATGCTTATTTAGGAGAAAATGTGCCATCATTCACTGTTGCCACCTCCTGCTCAGGCAAAGTGACTTCACACCACTAACACCAAATCAATACTACCCTGTATCTGATTTCTTTTCTCTGCTCCAGAGACTGCCAGAAGGCTGTGGCTTCAGCACACAGTCTCTGCTTGTGACTCTTTTAAGTCTGAGGTGCTGAAGCTGCCCTGAACTTGCTGCTCCCTTTCTGCAGACCAGCATCCAAAATCCTTATTGGTGTCTTTTCATATGCCAGATGCCCAAATTTGATGTTATAAATCTCATTATACCCAGGTAGGTCCATTTAAATGTTTCCCCTAACCAGAAGATACTGCAAGATGATAATTTAGCTGTCCTAACATTTCACAGAATCACAGAAATGTTCAGGTTGGCAAAGCCCATCAAGATCACCAAGTCCAACTAATCTCCCTACTCTACAAGGTTCACCCTAAACCATTTCTCCAAGCACCACAGCCAAACAATTTGCTCATTCATTCTTCACAGACAATACAAAGCATAGAGTGGGGGTCAGCACTGTCTTCATTAGGCAAACAGGGCTCCACTCTTACCTCTAACAGGCAGCCCTTGCCACCACCTCCTGCCAGCTTTAGAGTCAAGTGAGCCTACAGTGCTCCTCCTGCCCTTCAAAAGAAGGTGTTTTTGGTGAGTAGCTCTCAAGTCAAGAGCCTGTGTTTTTCTTTGCTCCTTCAAGAGTAAAATCTCAACATCCTTGAGGATTTCTGCTGTGTAGAAAACAGCAAGAGACTGTACCTATACAGTGAGAAAGAACTGCTCTCTGCTTGTTTCTGTGACTTGACTCCATGACTAACTCTGGTTCAGCCACCTTGGCAGAGGAGGCAAAAGAGCATACTTGTAAAAGCAGGAGGATGTGAAAACCAAACTTTGAACACAGGAGAAAAAATTCCAGCCTTTGTGTTAGGACATGCTAAATCCTGATGGTATTAATTAAAAATGTATAGAACTGTAATAACAACACAGACATTGTGATGTATATGCAAAAGTAGCTGCAGGTGTGGTCAGAAAAGGCTTTAGTAGAGATGTAGCCCTCAATCTGAAAAACTTATTTCACTGCTTACTGTCTCTCCTAGATTACTGATGCATATGCTAAATAGCCTCTAAAGCACAGCAATAGCCAATTCCAACCAAGTCAGTAGGATTATTTTTTATGTTTCTTCAGACAATTTTTCTCCTTGCCAAAGGAGATCATGCACCAATTTGAATGCCTCAAAAACATTTTTGTAAGACAGATTTTGTACTTCAAGTACAACACCGAATGGGATGATATATGGTGTTGAACTGTGGTTTGTTTGGGGCTTGGGGGAGTTGGTGTTCCATTTTTCCTCCTGAGTTATAACAGTTGAAGAAAAGCAACACAGATATTGGACCAATTTCTAAGTATGCACAGAATCATAGAAACATTCAGGCTGGAAAAGCCCCTCAGGAGCACCAAGACCACCCATATCCCTACTCTACAAGATATACCCTAAACCATAGCCCCAAGCACCACAGCCAGAACACCTTGAAACACATCCAGCCTTGGGGACTCCACCACCAACCTGAGCAGCTCATTCCAGTGCCTGACCACTCTTGCCACCAAAAAATGGTTCCTAATGTCCAGTCTAAACCTACCCAGTGGTAGCTTGAGGCCATTCCCTCTTGTTCTTTCACTAATGACCTGTGAGAAGAGACCAGCACCAACCTCTCCACAACCTCCTTTCAGGTAGCTGCAGACAGCCATGAGGTCTGCCCTCAGCCTCCTCTGTTTCACACTAACCATCCCCAGCTCCTTCAGTCACTCTTCAACAGATTTATTCTCCAGGCCCTTCCCCAGCTTCCTTGCCCTCCTCTGCTCATATCCTCTGTCCCCTCGGCACACTGCTAGCTCATATTCAGCTACTTTGCACATGTATATTTGCTGTCTGTTGTCCACATGAGCTTCCATGATTGGTTTTGGATCTCCCATGCTCCTATTTTTCTTTACAGGTTAATTTAGTGCCACCACTCTGAAAGGAATGCACCACACACTACTCACTTGGTCATAGTGATGCACACCACAGATGCAGACCTTTAAAGAGAGTCGATCCATGGGGTTCAGTGAAGACAATGACATACTCAGACTACAGCCTCAGTAAAACATGAAGGTAACCAGACAGACATACAGATAGCAAAAGTTTTGTGTGTCAGGAAGAAGCAATGATATCTAGGCAAAACCATCTGCACCAGCAAGTTTAAATGAAATACCAAGAAGTCTGAATCCATTCAAATTGTGCAAGTCCAGATTTTGTTCCACTATTTTAGAAGGTACCACCAGGTAACTAGCAACATCATTCAAATAAAAAGCCAGATTTTTAATCAAAAAGAGAATTAATTTGAGCTTTGAAAATAATAAATGACTGCATGGATACTTCTGCTTTGAGAACTACAACATTTCCACTATTCTATCTGATATATACTTGTATCAATCAAGAACTAGCAACAAGCCCAAGAATCTCCATCTTAGCAAAACAAAATCTGAGCATTTTTCATCCCAAAGATCTGTACTCTCATGCAGCAGCAGACTCAGTAAATCCAGTAGTTTTTCAATGGATACTGCTTTATTACAAAGCTTCCCCTTTGCTACAGAGAGATGGAATAAAAAGGAGAAGTGCAATAAAACCAATCTGCTATTCCCCAGCACTCAGATTATCAATGCAGACAACTTGTCAGCTTTGCATAATTTGGAGGGTCCTAGAAATTTACATTTTTATTAAATCAACCACAGCAGCTATTTTTCTAGCTGTATTAAGCTGCTTTTGCAACACTGTGAGGTATATTTCATGCAGACATTGAAGCAAAAGGCTTTACAGGTCATTAAAAGTTCTAAAAGGTGCTCTGGATTCAGTGATTCCTTGCTGGGGAACATTACACACTGAAGGTGCAGCATAGAAGGTATTTTCCCCTGGGGAGGCTCCACCTGGAATACTTCATCCAATTCTGGGCTCCCCAGTTCAAGAGGGATAGGGATCTACTGGAGAGAGTCCAATGGAGGGCCACAAGGATGCTGAAGGGATTGAAGCACTGCCTGATGAACAGAGGCTGAAAGACCTGGGGCCAGTTAGCCTGCAGAAGAGAAGACTGAGAGGGGATTTGAGCAATGGATGGAAACAGATGAGGGCTGGGGATCAGGAAGGAAGGGACAGGGACAACCTATGCTCACTTGTGCCCTGGCATAGGACAAGGGGCAAGGGATGGAAACTGCAGCATAGGAAGTTCCAGCTCTCAACATGAGGAAGAACTTATTGAGTGTAAGGGTGACAGAGCCCTGGCACAGGCTGCCCAGAAAGGTTGTGGAGTCTCCTTCTCTGGAGCCTTCCCAGCCCTGTCTGGATGAGTTCCTGTGTGACCTGTGCTAGATTCTCTGATCCTGCTCTGGCAGAGGGGTTGGACTGGAAGATCTCCAGAAGTCCCTCCCAACCCCTAAAATCCTGTGGTCCTGTGACAGCAAAAATACGCGTTGAAAGTGGTAACACAGAATGAATCTGTTAAAGACCTGAGTTCATGCCAAACCACCGCTGCTGTGGCACCATGCAAGTATGGTAGCTTCATTGCATAGGAATAGATCAGTAAAAAAATAACTCAGAGGCTTTCTGGGTAGGAAAATAAAAATAATCTTAATTTCTTGGCTCCAAGCAACGTTAGCCTTTTTTAATTGTCAGGAATTAAACACCTGGTGGTAAAATCAGGCGATACTGCAAAGCATTTTACAATGCAGCAATGAATCACATTTGAATTGAGATGAATTTTAAAAAATTAATAAAGAAACTGATTTAATAATAGATTTCATAAAACTTGCAACAGAGTGTTAAAGAAAATATAATACACACACATTTTCTTCATGAAACATTCCAGCCTAAGGAACAACATTCCCTACCTTATCCTTCACAGCACTCCCATACCAGAGCTTAAAAAAAAAAGATTTATCTTACCAGTGCACATTACTTACTGGCAAAAATTTAAACTGTCCTTTCCAGAGGTACTGCAAAAAGTTGTATATAAAATATTGCATCTTATACATAAAAATATATAGTGATCATATATAAAAACACATAGTGCATATATAAAATATATAAATGTAATATATATGTGCATTTTATATATACAAAATCTCATATATATATATGAAATATATAATACAGAAACATGCAGGTTGGTAAAGCCCCTCAGGATCACCAAGTCCAGCCTATATCCCTATTCTACAAGATTCACCTTAAATCATATCCCTAAGCATTTAGTGTATATATAAAATATAGAGTGTATATGTTTCTGTAAAGAAACCTGCAGCCTCACACAGAACTTTCTTTTTCACACACATCAGATTTCTTCAGCTTGGCCACCTGCAAGGTTGTGATCCCATAGAATGGCTTAAGTTGGAAGGGACCTCAAAGCTCAGCCAGTTCCAACCCCCCACCACAGGCACGGACACCTCCTATTAGAGCAGGTCGCTTATGAGCTCATCCAGTCTGGCCTTGAACACCTCCAGGGAGGTGCCAGCCGACCACCTCCCTGGGCAACCTGTGCCAGTGTCTCACCACCCTCACTGCAAACAACTTCTTCCTAACATCCATTTTCAATCTCCCCTCTGACACTTTAAACCCATTCCTCCTTGTCCTGTCATTCCAAGACCTTGTCAATAGTCCCTCCCCAGCCCTCCTGTAGCCCACTTCAGATACTAGAAGGCCACTCCAAGGCCTTCTGGAAGCCTTTTCTTCTCCAGGCTGCAGAGCCCCAACTCTCGTAGACTGTCCTCGTTTTGGGGCAACCTGTGGCAGTACCCCCAAACCACCTCTCCCAGCCACAAAGACAAGATGGGAAGAAACAGGGAAGCTGGGATGAAGGAAGCTCCAACTCTCATATCCTGCCCTCATAGCAGTGCTGCTCCAGCCCTCTGAGCATCTTTGTGGCCTCCTCTGGACTTGCTGTCCTTCTCGTACACATTCTTTGTATTTTATGCTTTTGGGCTTTAGCTTTTTTTGCTGTAAATATAGATTCATTTTGTTTTCAAACTTTCTAAGCTACTCTGGTGATTTTATTTTGGGGGTTTGAGGCGGGGTAATTTCAAACCCACCACAATCTCCGAGATAAGCAACACCACTCTACTTTTTCACAACTAACTCTGTTTCCACTGCTCACAAAACAGGCTGTTCAGCTTCGCTCAGGCTTTCCTAGCTCCAAATCTTGGTTTAAACGCAATTAGGGACTTAAGAGAACTATAAAATATGAAGATGTTGCATGTACTACAAAGATTATAATCTTTTATTAGCACAAGTGTGTTGCAGTCTCTCAAAGGCAATTTCAAGCATAGGCACCAGTAGATGAAATTTAATTCAGGAAGAAGCTTTTCACAGAGCAAATAGCCTGTGAACCATTTCAGATATCGCTCCATTTGTAGCATGCACACCTGGTTGTATCCTCTCTCTGGTTTGGTGTAAGGTGACAAAGGAGAGTGCTTACTTTCTGCAGCATCATTAACATTTCCCCTGGACAAGGGACAATGGGTGGGTGTTGAGGCATAGGAAGTTTCATGGAAACATGAGGAGGAATTTTTTCCCTGTGAGGGTGACAGAACAGTGGTACAGGCTGCCTGGGGGGGTTGTGGAGTTTCCCTCTCCGGAGATATTCAAGAGCTGCCTGGATGTGTTCCTATGTGATCTGCTCTAGGTGCTCCTGCTCTGGCAGAGGGCTTGGACTAGATGAGCTTTGGAGGTCTCTTTCAGACTCTGACATTCTGTGATCTTCTGAGTAAAGCAGCTGTAATTTTTCAATGTATAATGAAACAAACCACAACCAAGAGGAGTCTGTCTGCCCTCCCAGCATGTGAGCCAGTGAAAGGAGATACCACAAGCAACGCTCTGCCTTCTCCAGGATGCTTGCAGAGCTCAGGGAGAGAAACAAGTAAGGACTCTGTCCAGTGAACACAATCAGCCCAGCGCAGGCTCCTGCCAGCAACATGCATATAATTACAGGCTGTGGGATTTAATGTAATCTCAAAACTAAAGGATGAGTCTGCCTTACAAGTAGCTTCCACATGCTGCACTAGATGGTTAAAGACTCCTGTAATTACAATTTCTATAAGGCTCTGTACTTTGGAAAGGCTTTTTCAATTAGTCAAAACCATGACCTTCCTATTGCTGCATAAGTCTTGCACTGAAACAAAACCTAAGCACTGACTCACAATTACCACTCTGAAAAGTAGAGACAATCTTTTACACTTAGAAGAAAACAGCTTGTTTTACCATCATTTAGAAACAAAATAAGATTATGATTTCACAGAGACCCTCCAACAAAAGTGGAATAATTACACCTCTCTCTAGCTATAGCACACTGTTTCCAAGTTTACTTACTTTTTTTTTTTAATCAACCTATTTAGCAGCTGTGAAATCTGAATATCACACCAGAAAAAATACCATGTGTGCTTGGAGGGATGAGTGTAGAATACAATGTTAAGGTCATTTAATCTACTGTGAGAGATTTTTTAGGTATTAGCTCAGTAAGTTTTTACGTGTGAAGTGCATTTAGTGTTTCAAAGGAGGCTGGATGAGGCTCTTAGTGCCATGGTTTAGTTAATTAGAAGGGTGAGGTGATAGGTTGGACTCAATGATCTTGAAGGCCTTTTCCAACTTGATTAATTCTGTGATTCTGTGAAGTCTTTACATTCACGATATGGACTAAAAGGATGGCAAGGGAAGATTACAGCTCTGGAGATTCAGCACAAAGAAAGGATCACAGAATCACAGAATGTTAGGGGTTGGAAGGGAAAAGCTCATCCAGTCCAACCCCCATGCCAGAGCAGGAGCACTTAAAGCAGACCACAAAGGAATGAATCCAGTTTTGAGTATCTCCAGAGAGGGAGACTCCACAACCTCCCTGAGCAGCCCGTTCCAGGGTTCTGGAAGGATGGCAGAAGCAGAGTTTCAGCAATACCTCTAAGCCTCTGTAAGATGAAGGGAAGTGCCAGTTGAGTTGTACTCCTACCTGCCTGCAAGCTGCAGAAAGACGTGGTTGGTAGCAGCTGCATTTCCAGAGTGGGTTTCTCTACCGAAATTAGGTCACACGCTGGCTGCCCCCCTGTAGCATGAGCAATAGCTGGACAACTGTCACTGACCACTGCACGTTCCCAGGGCACATTGACTGTTCCATCCCAGAACTGGTGTGCCAGGGAAAAAAAAAATTTCTTTATATATATATATGTATGTATATATGAAAAATCTGGAGAAACTCATTGGATACACAGGGCAGAGAAAAAAAAGCAACAACAATAACAACAAACAAAAAAAAAAATCACAGTTTGAAGCATGGATGCTAACTCCACTGACTGTGATGGATTAGGAACCTTCCCTCCCCACTATTTGAAATTTCCCAGAATAACTCAGATGAACCTATATTTACAATATGGCAAAATACACAAGCATATATACACAGTATATATAAGTGTTTACAACTATTTACAGTTATATACAAGTTAGAAATAATACAGAAATCCAAAAAATCCAAATTCCCTCCTGGACAAAGAAAACTGTCCAGAAGGGTTCAAAGTTACTTCCCTCTGTTCACTCCCCCCTCTATCTCAGACAGACAAATATAAATAAAGCAAAGCTTAGGTGTTAGTTGCTGAGATTAGAGGTGAGGCATTGAAGCAGATTTGGATTAAAAAGAAGTGATTAGATCTAACCACACAGACCAGACAGGGAAATGAACAGGACAAAGTCCCAGAACACTGTTTATGTTTTGACTTCTTACTCTTCTCAGCAATCCAATGAATGATATAGACATCATCATTATTTTCTTTTCACAACCAATGATCTAATTTTTACCCTGTGAGGGTGACAGAAGCCTGGCACAGGCTGCCCAGGAAGGTTGTGGAGTCTCCCTCTCTGGAGATATTCAAAACCCACCTGGATGTGCTCCTGCTCTGGCAAGGAAGTTGGATTGGATGAGCTTTTGAGGTCCCTTCCAGCTCCTGACATTCTGTGATTTTGTGATTTCTCTCATAAAAATATTCCAATTAGCCTCAAACCAGCACAGTGATGTATTTGTTAGATAGACCTGTTAACTTGCTAGCAGGTTCACATTTATACCAGTGCTGACATAGGCTGTGATATTGATCCTTGCAGTTTCCACTCTGCTGATGTCTGCAAGAGGTGCTGGGGTCTTTTTGGTCTGGTGAAGAGAAGACTTAGAGGGGATCTAATCAATGTTTATAAATAGATGAGGGCTGGAATTCAAGAGGGAGGGGACAAATTCTTCTCAGTTGTGCCCTGGGACAGGACAAGGGGTAATGGGTATGAACTGCAGGCCAGGAAGTTCCACCTCAACAGGAAGAAGAACTTCTTGAGTATAAGGGTGACAGAATCCTGTCACAGGCTGCCCAGACAGGCTGTTGTAGGATTCTCCTTCTCTAGAGCCTTTCCAGCCCTGTCTGGATGTGTTCCTATTTGACCTGCACTGGATTCTCTGGTCCTGTTCTGGCAGGAGGTGTTGGACTTGATGACTTTCCCTGGAGGTGTTTAAGAGGAGGCTGGATGAGGCAATTAGTGCCATGGTTTGGTCCATTAGAAGGGCTAGGTGATAGGTTGGACTTGATGATCTTAAAGGTCTTTTCCAACCTGGTTAATTCTATGATTCTGTGATCTATGGAAGTCTCTTCCAAGCTCTACCATCCTGTAAGCCTGTGAGCCTGTGATGCCTACCTTCCGATCCATTTGTCTGCAACATGCTTGTAAATTTGGGGTCTGTGTGTGCAGACCTGGCAAAGCTTTGGGGGGCACACTGCAGAACACTGCACCTCAAGGCTTGGCCTGTCTGCCTTCTGGGAGGTTTTCATTTGGCTACACAGAATTTGACTCAATCGGAAATGTTGCCATCTGCTGAGGACCAACAATCAACCCCCATCAGCAAGGATGAGAAGCACAGTGGCCTCTTACTGTAGTCTGGTTTAACACACAGGTAGCAAGAAAAACAGAGGAGTTGGGGTGAGGAATGAAATCTTCCTGCCAAATGAGAAGGTCCTTCTATGCCTCCTTGGATCCCTGTGCAGCATGAACTAGCTCTCCTCTCCTGCTGTCACCTGGGAGTGCGACTATGCCTTATCAGTGTGTTACAGCTGTGACTGATGACATTTGTACGAGCCTGGTGCCACAGAATTTTGTGGCTTCTTGAGACCATCAATGTCACAGGGTAACATGATGTTAGGGGTTGGAAGGGACCTCTGGAGAGCTTCCAGTCCAATCCTCCTGACAGAGCAGGGCCATAGAATCTAGTGCAGGTTGCACAGGAGCACATCCAGACAGGTTTGGAAAGGCTCCAGAGTAGACTCCACAACCTCTTCAGGGAGCCTGTTCCAGTGCTGTCACCGTTACAGTCACAAAGCTCTTTCTGGGAGACCTGTTCTCTGCTGGAAGACCTGTTCTAGAACTCAGTATTCAGCTCCAGTACCTGTGCTGGGCTCTGCTTGATATAGATGGGTTGGTTTGTTTCTAAATGCTGCAAAACTAGAGAGAACACAGAGAAAGTATGAAGAGTGATTTGAGCAATAAAAATGCCTTGTGCAGTAAAAGACTCTGCAAGCATAATATCACATTGAAAGAGTTTGGCCAGTGACCTGACTACACAGTGCCTAAGAGCTGTCATAGGCAGGATGTGATGAGTGCTCAAGAGCTTCTCCATCACTTGATGGAACAGGGAGGCAATGAAAAGCTGCATGGGGAAAAAGAAATGGTTGGACCTCAAAGCCAATAAAATCCAAACTAATCACCACCTTCTGATGGGAAGATCTACTGAGGGATAAAACCATTAGAATGGTTCTCTGAAGAGCCACTGCCTGCCTGCCTTTCCAGAACATGCATTTTAGCAAAGCATCAATTATTTGACTTGCTGTAACAGTAACAGGCTAGATTCTGCATCCTGCTTACGGAAGGGGGTATCCAAACACTTACATGCCTTTTCTTGCCTTTGAAAATATAGGAAGTAAAAGATAAGATTGTGATGGCCTCCTGCTGTCTGTATCTACTTTGAACTACTGCTCTGAATAAAAGACATAGACACCACTAAAAAAATGGACTGGAAGAATCTTCAGGTTATTTTCATCCTTAATATACTAAACCAGGTTTGCCCAATGGTGAAATCACTACAAATAAAATGTTCTTACAAGATAGACTTAACGACAGAATAAGTTTTACTGAGTCAGTATAATTAATACTCATATTAAAAAAAAAACTTATAATCAGAATTTCTAACATATTAATCAAACAGCCCCATTATGCTCCAAAACTGCTCCACATTCTCAAAAGTGCAAAGAAACCCTATCATCCAATATCCTCACTTCCTCACATTCCTTCCCTCCTGCTGCATAAGAATGGGTAAGATCCACAGCTACAGGCAGTGAACATACATGTGCCAGCAGTGAGCCCAGGTGGCCAAAAAGGCCAACGGCATTCTGAATGCAATTAGAAATGCTGTGTCCAGCAGGAGTAGGGAGGTGATTGTCCTCTTGGACTCAGCTCTGGTGAGGCCATACCTCCAGTACTGTGCTCAGTTTTGGGTACCTCATTAGACGAGAGATGTGGAGGTGCTGGAGCCAGTGCAGAGGAGGGTTAAGGAAGCTGGGGAAGGGCCTGGAGAATAAATCTGATGAGGAGGAGAAGAGACTGAAGGAGCTGGGGATGGTTAGTGTGAAACAGAAGAGGCTGAGAGGAGACCTCATGGCTGTCTGCAGCTACCTGAAAGGAGGTTGTGGAGAGGTTGGTGCTGGTCTCTTTTCACAGGTCATTAGTGATAGAACAAGAAGGAATGGCCTCGAGCTGCCACTGGGTATGTTTAGATTGGACATTAGGAAAGTGTTTTTTTCCTGGCAAGAGTGGTCAGGCATTGGAATGAGCTGCTCAGGGAGGCGGTGGAGTCCCCAGGCCTGGATGTGTTTCAAGGTGTTTTGTCTGTGGTGCTTGGGGCTATGGTTTAGGGTGCACCTTGCAGAACAGGGATATGGGTTGGGCTTGGTGCTCCTGAGGAGCTTTGCCAGCGTGACCCTTTCTGTGATTCTATGATTCTGATTCTGTTTCTGTAATTCTGTGATTTTTCTAGCACACACACACATGGCATTTACCTCAGGAAAAAAGAGCATCTGTAAGATGTATGACTCAAAGGAAATCATTACCATGCTTTTTCTCAGGGAACAGTTAACAAAACAAATGAAGGAAATGTTCCTAGGCAAGAGGTTGAATTATTTGTAACATGAAGTCTCAAAAGTGAAAGGTTGATAACCTCAAGCTTATTTTAGTGTCACTCCTCCATGGATCATTAGTGCCTTAGTGGTGTCCCACTGCTATTCATCATGCTTTTAATAGCTCCTTTTAAAACACTCTTCAAAAAACTTGTAGGTGTTAATGTTATCTGGCCAAGCTTCAAAGTCTGTATATGTATTTATCAGGGGGTTGAGTTTGTTTGTTCGGGGTTTTCTGTTTTGGTTTTTTTTTTAAGTCGAATCTCCTACAATCTAAGGTAAATTTGACATCATACACAACAGCAATCAATAACAAACTGGGAGTAGCTGAAGACAGAGGTAAAAAACATTGCATTCAAAACCAGTCCATCAGAAAGCTAAAATACAACAGTCAGTAAAACAAAAGTTACTCTTAGAAAATCACAGAATCACCTCAATTGGAAAAGACCTCTAAGACCACCAAGTCAAATGATTAGCCTAACACTTATTGCAAAAGACCTCTAAGAGCATCAAATTGAATCATTAGCCTAACACTGACTGGAAAAGACCTCTAAGATCATCAAATTGAATCATTAGCTTAACATTGACAAGTCCTTGACTAAACCACATCCCTAAGCACTACCAACTGCATGACTACATTCAGGGTTGGGCACTCAATAAAATCAATCAATTAAAAGGAAAACTGAAAAAAAAAAAACCAACAAAAAAAACCCCAACACAGAGCACCAGGTATCACAGAATGATAGAATAGGCTGGGTTGGAAGGGACCTCCAAAGGTCATCTAGTCCAACCCCCACCCCTGCACTCAGCAGGGACATCCTCAACTAGAGCAGGCTGCCCTGGTGGTTTCTTCCTATAAAGAACAAATTCTTCCTTATTCTAAACCTACCACTTTTAAGTTATTGATTAGTAGCAACAAATAATTGCTTTACTTATTTTTCTAATACTCCAAGATTCTTACACAAAAATTCTCTCCAACATTCCTTTTGTGCTCTCAGGTACAAATTAATAACTTATCAACAGCAGTGTGCTCTGGTGGCCAAGAAGGCCAATGCCATCCTGGGGTGGATTAGAAGGTTAGCAGGTTGAGAAAGATTCTCCTGCCCCTCTACTTAGGCCACATCTGGAGTACTGTGTCCATTTCTGGGCCACTCAATTCAAGAAGGACCTCAGGGAACTGCTTGAGAGTGTCCAGTGCAGAGCCACAAAAATGCTTGAGGGAGTGGAACATCTCTGTTATGAGGAGAGCCTGAGGGAGCTGGGGCTGTGCTTCTTGGAGAGAAGGAGCCTGAGAGGTGAACTCATGAAGGTTTATTTATGAAGATGTGCAGGGTGAATGCCAAGAGGCTGGAGCCAGGCTTTGCTGGGTGATTACCAGTGCCAGGCTAAGGGGCAATGGGTGGAAGTTGAGGCATAGGCAGTTCCATGAAAACATGAGGAAAATGTTCTCCCTATGAGGGTGACAGAACCCAGGCACAGACTGCCCAGGGCGGTTGCGGAGTTTCCCTCTCTGGAGATGTCCAAGAGCTGCTTGGATGTGTTCCTGTGTGATCTGCTGTAAGTGCTCCTGCTCTGGCAGGGGGGTTGGACTGGATGAGCTTTGGAGGAGGTCCCTTCCATCCATAGCATTCTGTGGTTCTGTGAACAGACATCCAACTTCAAATTCTGTATTATGTTTCCTCTAACCAACTTGTAACTTTGTCTGGAAATTGCCTTTTTTTTTTTTTTAAAAAAGGTAAAACCAATCCTACCTTGAATTCCTGATGAGTGTCTTTATGGGCTTGCCTGAATGCCTGGGCTCAGAGGGGACGACAGCCAGGACATACCAGCTACAGCTCACCTCTGACACTCCAGTGCTACTCTGAGAGCTGCCACTTTGCTTCCTCATGCCACACTCACTAAAATTTTGAAGATGTTTGCCATGATTCAGCAAATCTCAGTGAAAATTTATTAATAACTCCTCCTAGTTTCCCCCTTATTTTTCCACACTTTTCTGCAACTATTGTGACCTTTCAAACCTTCCCTTCTCTCTCCATAGACACCTGAGCTCTTCTAATAATTATCCACTGGATGTAATATGCTATACACACAAATTTTTAACTTTCCTCATAACCTAGGCTTGAAATTCATCTGCTGCTTTTTACTGAACCCTTTCTGTTTGCTCCTATATTTCAAAATGGGAGGTAGCTGTAATTTAATTCAATGGTCTTGGCGCTGTCCAACACGTATTTAACTATGGGCAGTTGCTTTCTTGTGCCTGTGTCATGTCCATTCTTAGCACAGCATTAGGAACTCCTATTTGCAAGTATTGCTGCTGTTAGCATATAGCAAACTCAGCTGCCATTTGCCCACACATAGCAAGTCCCTCAGTGCAGCACTGCTTCCTCAGCTTTTAGTTCATAGTAAATCATTAAATCTTGGATTATTTCCCCATAGGTGCATTAACTTGCCAAGCCACAGAATATTCTTCTGCATTTTACACATTTCTAGCTGTTTTAAAGACTAAAGGCATCTCTTCTCTTATTACTATGTAGGTCACAGGATCACAGGATGTTAGGGGTTGGAAGGGAACTCTGAAGATCTTTCAGGCCAACCTCCCTGCCACAGCAGGACCAGAGAATCTAGTGCAGGTTGCACAAGAACACATCCAGGCAGGGCTGGAAAGGCTCCAGAGAAGGAGACTCCACAACCTCTTTGGGCAGCCTGTGCCAGGGCTCTCTCACCCTTACACTCAAGAAGTTTCCCCTCATGTTGAAAGAACTTCCTGTGCTGCAAGTTTCCATCCCTTGCCCCTTGCCCTATCCCAGGGCACAAGTGAGCAGAGGCTGTCTCTGTCCCTTCCTTCCTGACCCCCAACCCTCAGCTATTTATATCCATTGATCAGATCCCCTCTCAGTCTCTCCAGACTAACCAGCCTCAGAGCTCTCAATCTTTACTCATCAGGCAGTGCTCCATTCCCTTCAGCATCCTTGTAGCCTTCCCTTTGATTCTCTCCACTAGATTCCTGTCCCTCCTTAACTGGAGAGTCCAGAACTGGATGCAATATTGCAGGTGGGGCCTCACTAGGACACAGTAGAGGGGGAGCAGAACCTCCCTGGATCTGCTGGACACACTTTCCTTAATGCATCCCAGGACCCCATTGGCATTCCTGGCCACGAGGGCACATTGCTGTCCCATGCAGAATTTGTCTCCTGAACCGATTTAATCTGCTAACTTTATTAACAGTTAAAAAGGTTGTTAAATCTCTACAGCTTCTGCTATCCTCATGTCAGCTCCTAGGGCTGTTTCTTAAGTAATTTTGAGGTATTTTGTCTTGTTAGAAGATGATAATTTACAGTGCACCAAACACTTAAAAAATGCAGAAGCATCCTGAATACGCACAAACATCAAGCATTATTATTTCTTTTATTAACTTTGTATTGTACTCCAAACAGTGACAGAGTTTATCATTTACAAATTTATACTGCTTATAAACCATGGTCACATTATCATAAAACCTGAAATCCCACTCACCCTTTAATGTTTACTCACTTTTAGTGCATATACTGACGTATTTCAGAGTATGTTGCTAGTTTTCCATTCATAACACAGAATCATGGAATACATCCAGTTGGAAGAGACCTCAAAGCTCATCCAGTCCAACCCTTGATCCAGCACTGAAGGGTCACCACTAAATCATGTCCCTAAGTGCCAGCTCCACACACTGCTTAAACACCTCCAGGGATGGTGACTCCAGCACTGCCCTGGGCAGACCATTCCAGTGATTGAGAACCTTCTCTGGGAAGAAATATTTCCTAGCATCCAGCCTGAACCTTCTCTGGCACAGCTGGGAACCTTTTCATTTGGTCCTGTCGCTTGCCACCAAGGAGGCTGCCTCCTCCTCGCTCCAACCTCCCTTCAGGTATTTGTATAGAGCAATGAGGTCTGTCCAGACTGAATACCCCCAGCTCACTTAGTCCCTCCTCACAGGCCAGGTGCTCCAGGCCCTCCACAAGCATCATTGCCCTTCTCCAGATACACTCCAGCACCTCAACATCTTTCTTGTAGCGAAGGGCCCAGAACTGATCACAGTACTGGAGATGCAGCCCCACCAGTGTTGAGCACAACGGTCAATCACCTCCCTGTTCCTGCTGGCCACAGTGTTTCTAATGCAAGCCAGGATGCCAAAATGTAAGGTCAAACTCTAGCTGGATGGACACAAAAAGGCTGTATCTATAGATAGCAGGTTATGAGAGTTGAGGGTTCTTCAGCCTGGAGAAGAGGTTTCAAGGAGACCTTGGAGTGACCTTCCAGGATCTGAAAGGGGCTACAGGAGGGCTGGGGAGGGACTATTGACAAGGTCTTGTAATGACAGGAGGAGGAGGAATGGGTTTAAACTGGCAGAGGGGAGATTGAAACTGGATGTTAGGAAGTTCTTAGCAGTGAAGGTGTGAGACACTGGCACAGGCTGCCCAGAGAGGTTGTGGAGCACAAAAGCACAGAATGTGATCAAAGATTACATTCTGTGCTTCTGTGCTCTACAATCTCCCTGGAGGTGTTCAAGGCCAGGTTGGATGAGGCCTTGAGCAACCTGTTCTAGTGGGAGGTGTCCCTGCCTATGGCAAAGAGGTTTGGAACTGGCTGAGCTTTGAGGTCCCTTCCAACCTAACCCATTCTATCGTTTTATGATCAGTGTGTTCACAGCCAGAGCCACGCAGTTGGCACTACAGCACTTGAATTTCTTTGTGTTTGGTCACATCTGACAGGCTTTGTTAGCAACCCCAGCTTCACAGCAACCCCTGTGAAGCTCTTACTTGTCCTTCCCCAATGCACATTTAGCTTTGCAGCACACCAGCTGCTGCGCTTCAGCAAGGAACAGAAACTTTGGTAGCACAAAGAGAAGGCTGTGTACAGGATTCTCTCAGTGAAATTGTGCGGCGAGGAACTACATAAACCTAATTGATCAAAAGGGAGTCACAAAAGGATGAAATATTTTGCAGAGGCATATGCTAATGACACTGCACCAACCTCCAAGACCTACTGCCTTACTGGAAGGGTCCATAAAACTGTTGAGGTGATAGAAATGCTCCTACACCGCCACTTGGAATACAGAAATGGGGTTTGTAATGGTGCCGTTTATTTATTTATTTAGTTGGTTAGTTTTAAAATATAGCAAGGAGAAAGGGGCCTGGGAGTTTTAACAGGAAATGAGAAAGCTGGCTGATATAAATTCACCACCTCTCAAAGCTTTAACAGCCCCAGTTCCCCTCCCTCCCCCCCTCCGCCTTGCTCCCCATTCCCGATCTCTCAACTGCATCCAAACGCTCACAGTGCTGCTAATGGATAAAAATGGAAACAAATGCATGCAACAAATCACATCAGGCTCCTGTGCCAGTTTCCCCTCTTCTGATTCATCATACTGCTGCTATATATTAAAATCAATGTTCTGCCTCTTCATTATTGTCATTATTTCTCTTTCACTTCAGAAGTTTCCTTTCCTTCAGACTGCTGCCTGACCAGCTTGTCAGGCCGTATTTAAATCAATACTTGGTGCATACAGGCGTGCGTGTGCGGTGCATCTGGATACTACCTCATTACCATCTGAATTCCTATCATTCTTACCAGGGCACAAGGGTAAAAATCATGTCAAGTGACAGAAGATTACAGCCATCTATCTCCATCACTTAAAAATATGAAGTAAGTGCAGATTTTGCCATCAGCTCGTTTCATACCTGATAAGAAAAGCTAAATAAAGATTGAACGCAGCACTTTCCGTGATGCATGAAGAGGTAATGTAGCTCAAGCAGAAGGCATTAAAGATTCAGCCTCTACTTGGCCAGAACTGGGGTTTCAAAGCACTGATGTCAGCATCACGTACTGCACTTGGGGCTCACCTTCCAGGTCAAGCAGGAAAACCTCTAATGGTGCAGGCTGTTAATAGGGAATTCAGACATTCAGAGTTGGGTGAGTTCTGAAGTTACTCTTTGGGAGGGGGAAGCTCTGCCAAAAGCAAATCCAACTGAGACAGCACAGGTTCATGCAACAGTTGCCATTGCTGGCTGAGCATCAGGTCAGGGAAGCTCTGATGGCATTGCAATCAGGTAATGGGGATGCTGCTTTCTGCAACACTGCTAAATTCACACTGGAGGAAACAGGTGAAGCTGCAGGAAGTTAAGATGCACAATCCTATGCACAATGTGCTCTTGCAGCCCAGAAAGCCAGCCAGATCTTGGGCTGCAGCAAGAGGAGTGTGGCCAGCAGGGTAAGGGAAGTGATCCTCCCACTCACTGGTCAGACCTCACCTGGAGTACTGCATCCAGTTCTGGAGCCACTATTACAAGTGGGATATGGATGTGCTGGAAGGTGTCCAGAGAAGGGCCATGAGGATGATCAGAGGGCTGGAGCTGCTCTGCTGTGAGGAGAGACTGAGGGAGTTGGGGCTGTTCAGTCTGGATAGAAAGTTCCAAGGTGATCTTATTGTGGCCTTTCAGTATCTGAAAGGGGGCTACAAGAAAGCTGGGGAGGGACTTTTTAGGATGTCAGGTAGTGATAGTGCTGGGGTGAAATGGCACAAAGCTAGAAATGGGTAGATTCAGGCTGGATGTTAGGAAGAAGTTCTTCAGCATGAGGGTGGTGAGACCCTGGAAGTGGTTGCCCAGGGAGGTGGTGGAAGCCTCATCCCTGAAGGTGTTCAAGGTCAGGCTGGATGAGGCTCTAGACAGCCTGATCTAGTGTGAGGTGTCTCTGTCCATGGCAGGGGGGTTGGAACTGGATGATCGTTGTGGTCCCTTCCAACCCTGACTGATTCTATGATTCTAATCCTAGGACAGTATAAAGACACAGATTGTAAAAAATACAGAAATATCAAACACGTGCTGGCTTCCATTTGGATAAGAAAAGCCTCCCAAAAAAGGAAGCATCTTCCTTAAACTGGTCATAATGCAAGTATCCAGCAAACTCCCTCCCCTAACACGTCTGTGCCTTAGATTTTTTTCGTTTTAATTAGAAGCTCAGCATTATCCTGAAAGAACTGTTTCATTTATGCCAATTCATGTCTCACTGACATGAAGATGAGCCTACAGCCACTGTCATTTTCACATGAAGCTTCAGTGAGGATGCTAAGTTTTCTCCACATTAACTGTCAAATCCCCCACTCCTAAAAATAATAATCCACATTTCCACCCTTACACACAGAGGCAGCACACTTTCCACTGATAAACTCATTTTGGGTTGTGTATTTTAAGTGTGCTAAATCTATGAAAAGAAGATGATCAAGGACTCTTCACCTGACGACTCTCTCAGTGGTGTGTATGTAACAGCCTTTTGCTGTGTGCACAGAGCTGCACTTCCCACTGGCCTCTTCCCAGGCATTTTAAATTGACAGGTTTGGGATGTGCCTGCACCTGAAGTGCAGGTGCAGACAAATCTTTCCACTGTCTTTTGCACGAAGATGCACAGACATCAGGCCTGATTTAAATCCTGGAAATATTGCATTTACTACATCAAGATCCTACTGCCAAAAGCAGAGAGGAAAATCAGTAGTTTGTTTACTCCTACTTTTTCCTTTCCTAGTCCATTTTCACTTTCTCTGATAAAGACATATAAAACTCAATGGAAAAATACAAAACTCTTTAACTGAAATATCTGGGTCCCCTATCAACACTGAATATTCATGGGGTTTTTGTTGTTTGTTTTTTTGTTTTTGGTTTTTTTTTTAAGTAAAGCCTGGAAATAAACCCTCTACTGACAATATCCCATTAAGTGCTAAGTAGAGGTAAACTCAATTTGCTCTTTCCACTTGCTTTCATAAAAACTACTGGCCTTGGTCTTTGATGTAACACCTGGAAGCCTATATGAACAAAAGACTGAGTTTATGAACTGAAGCTGTAACACAACAGGCTCCAGCGTTGAGTTGATCGCAGGCTCACAGGATGTCAGGAGTTGGAAGGGACCTCCAGAGATCATCGAGTTCAACCCCTCTGCCACAGCAGGACCACAGAATCTAGCACAGGTTGCACAGAAACATATCCAGATAGGGCTGGAAAGCCCCCAGAGAAGGAGGCTCCACAACCTCTCTAGGCAGCCTATGCCAGGCCTCTGTCACCCTTACACTCAAGAAGTTCTTCCTCATGTTGAGGTGGAACTTCCTATGCTGTAGTTTATGCCCATTACCCTTTGTCCTGTCACAGGGCACAAGTGAAAAGAGTTTGTCCCCTCCCTCTTGACTCCCAGCCCTCATCTATTTCTAAATATTGATTAGATCCCCTCTCAGTCTTCTCTTCACCAGGCCAAAAAGTCCCCAGGTCCCTCAGCCTCTCTCCTCATAGGGCAGTGCTCCAGCCCCTTATCATCTTCATTGGACTCTCTCCAGTAGATCTCTATCCCTCTTGAATTGGGGAGCCCAAAACCAAATGCAATATTCCAGGTAAGGTCTCACCAAGACAGAGCAGAGGGGGAGGAGAACCTCCCTTGATCTCCTATTAATGCACCCCAGGATCCCATTGGCCTTCTTGGCCACAAGGGTGCATTGCTGTCCCATGAAGAGCTTGTTGGCTATCAGGGCTCCCAGGTCCTTCTCCACAGGGCACTACAGATATCTCATCTAAAATCTGTAGTTCTGGACTCAGTCCTTGGCAGGATCCAGAGCCCAAAGGCCCTTGTTTTCTCTTTTAGCTCTTCAAGCCGAAGAGGAGCAGGAAGACAGGTCGGATCACATTAAAATGTCTACATAGAACATGGAGTTCAACTGCCAGGTAAGCCTCAAGACAGGAGAACGCTACACACTCACTCAGAGGAGAAACAAATGCACAAGTAAAAATGGCAGACAGGACTACAGAGCTTTGTTTTCTTATCAGAGTCATTAATATTCAGTTTATTTCACATGAAACATTTGTTTCAAGGGACTGAATAGCTCAGAAGATTGACTTTGATTTTGGAAGGCTTTCATTCGTGAGCTGTCAGTTTGGATCCAGCTGAAGGAGGTACTGACGGATGGTTTCTAATACCAAAGAGTTGCTCAGTGGCGTATGACAAATGACAAAGCAGCTCCAGAGTGAGTTATATAGTGAGTCAGCAGTCCTCTCCCAGAAGGTTCAATACTAATTAAGAGGCAACTCGACACCCTTTGTGTGAGGCTGCTTGGAAACTTATGCCCAGACACCAGAAACAAATTGCACCTGAACTAAATACCTTAAGCCTCAGCGTGGTAATATATAACAGAACTGCAGTAATACCATAGAGCATCCTTCAGTGCCTTTCTCATGTTTTTGTTGGAACAGTGCGTTTAACGTAGTTATATGATGCCTGAAGCACAAAAAGCCACTTTTTGGTCACTCAAAAATACTGTCACAGCATCACAGAATTATCAGGGTTGGAAGGGAGTTCAAGGATCGTCCAGTTCCAAACAACTCTGACATGGGCAGGGACACGTCACACTAGAGCAGGTTGTTCAGAGCCACATCCAGCCTGGCCTTCAAAACTTCCAGGGATGAGGCTTCCACCACCTCCAATGCAACCTGTTCCAGGGTCTCACCACCTTCATGCTGAAGAACTTCTTCCTAATATCCAGCCTGAATCTAACCATTTCTAGTTTTGCTTCATTCCCCCCAGTTCTATCACTACCTACACCCTCAAAAGTGCCTCCCCAGCTTTTCTGTAGTCCCCTTCAGATACCAGAAGGCCACAATAAGGTCTCCTGAGAGCCTTCTCTTCTCCAGACTCAATAACCCCAACTTCTCAGCCTGTCCTCATAGGAGAGGTGCTCCAGCCCTCTGATCACCCTGTCAGTGTTGAAATGTTCACACTTTCTTTACAAGAGTGCTTTGGTGGACAGGCTCCTTCTGAAATCCATCATCCAAATTCAATATGCACAGCCATATGCTAAGCAGGACTAAGGATGAGGTCCTGCAGAAAGCCATTGAGCTATGGCTAGCAGCATGGCTCACCTCCCCATGGCTCCCCCAGATGAGACTGTTTAGGCTGGGAGCAAGGCCTCATTTTGGCTCTGGAAGAAAGTTCTGCCATTAGCAGATTTTAAAGACAGTTTATATCACATCCCTTTCTCTCCATTTGACATTATGCTGAGACCAACAGTTCATTTCACTCGTGCTCAGCAAACAGATGGGGGCTACCAAAACCTTGTGTGGAAAGGTTGAGAGCCCTGGGGCTGTTTAGTCTGCAGAGGAGAAGGCTGAGAGGGGATCTGAGCAATGGACAGAAATAGCTGAGGGCTGGGAGTCAGGAAGGAAGGGACAGGGACAGCTTCTGCTCACTTATGCCCCAGGACAGGACAAAGGGCAAGGGATAGAAACTGCAGCACAAGAAGTTCTACCTCAACATGAGGAAGAACTTCTTGAGTGTAAGGGTGACAGAGCCCTGGCACAGCCTGCCCAGAGAGGTTGTGCAGTCTCCTTCTTTGCAGACTTTCCAGCCCTGTCTGGATGTGTCCTGGTGTGACCTGCACTAGATTCTCTGGTCCTGCTGTGGCAGAGGGTTTGGACTGGAAGATCCTCAGAGGTCCCTTCCCACCCCTAATATGCTGTGATCCTGTGAAAACAAAAAAAGAGTGGGTTTTTCCCCCTTTTCTTTCCAAGTAGCACTAGTCCCCTGGTCAGTGATGAGCAGGAATAACAGACACACACAAGTGCAGAGGGCGCTGGACTAGATGACCTTTGGAGGTCCCTTTCAATCTAGACCATTCTATGATTCTAACTCACTCTCAGTCCTCCACAGAGAATTTTATCCTCTTTTTCAATTCATGCCAGCTCTGCCCTAACCACAGTGCACTCGGCTGAACAAGGAGTGCTAAAATCCTGTTTTGGGGGGCACTGTTTTCTGATCCTTATTTTTTAATTGAATGCAAAAGTCCTATAAAGGGACTAAAGTAAAACTTGTGCTGTGCATTTACCAGCACAAAGAAAACTGCATTTCAGGGATGGGGCACAGCTAATTGTAAGAAAATGAGTTACAGCAAAACCGCAGTGAGGACTGCTGCAATAGAAGACAGCCTCAATTAAAAGTTACAATAACAATGCAAGGAAGGATGCAATACAATGCATGTTAACAGCCGTCTCCAAGGCTCAGCAAAGAGCAGCCTTAGATGCAGAAAGTCATCTTCTGAAGAAGCTAATGAATCATTTAGTTAACAAGAAAAGGTCACTCCTCTGATCAATAGGATCTAAGGATTATAATGAAGCAGAAGATTCATATCATACATACTTCACAAAAAGGCTATTGTGTTAAGACAAAATTGCTGTATTTTGGTGGGTTATTTTTGCTTTTGTTTTTCTTTAAATGCTATGATAGTAAATGCTAAGTGCTAGGATTAAGTTCTTTACCATGAGGGTGGTGGAACTCTGGAACAGGTTGTCCAGGGAAGGTGGTTGATGAATATCATCCCTGGAGATATTCAAGGTGAGGCTGGATAGGGCTCTGGGTAACCTGATCCCCTTGAGAATGTTCCTGCTGACTGCAGAGTGGTTTGGACTAGATGACCTTTGGAGGTCCCTTCCAACACAGAGCATTCTATGATTCTACGATGCAATTAAAAATTATTATTTATTTCATTAGAAAGACTAAAAGCAAGTGTTATGAATATTCAAATTTAACGTGCAGGAAATAGGAAAATATTAAAACTTTATTTACACAAATTCCCACACCAAACAAACACACACCCCTAAACGGTGAACTATTTACAATTTACCAAAGTTCGAATACCGTGTCGGGAATTCTTTACACAAAAGGCATGAACGAAACCCCTTAAAGTAATTTAGGGAAGGAATAAAAGGTGCAAATATCCAAATCTTACATACAGGCCAGATCGCAGGGTGAGGAGTGGCAAGCGCCGCCGCCAGCCACAAGATGGACTCCCTTTGCCCTGGGCAGGGCTATTGGCGGGAAAACCCAGAGGCTCTAATTGATTTAGTAGCCGTACTCACTTATCAGCGCTGAAGTAATAAACGAGGAAGCTACAATTCCAATTTATGCTTGTGATGCAATCACGAGGCAGAGAGGGTAGCTGAGCCTGAGCATGCT
>VWZE01000952.1:321204-344737 GCA_013396675.1 Eubucco bourcierii
TATTTTGCCCCATCAGGACAGCAAGGTAGATGATCCTTGTACCCTTCCAACCTGGTATTCTACGAATCCCTGAATCAGAAGATCGATGCCCAAACTTCTTTTGCAGGCAGACTTGTTTGCAGCTCTCCCCTACGGACTTTCTCCTATCATGATCTATCTGCTAATGGGTGCTGTTGAGGAAGAGCTGCAATGCTGGAGGTGGCCCTTAAGTTCACAGAATCACAGATACATTCAGGCTGGAAAAGCCCCTCAGGAGCACCAAGTCCACCCATATCCCTATTATACGAGATACACCCTAAACCATAGCCCCAAGCACCACAGCCAGAACACCTTGAAACACATCCAACCTTGGGGACTCCACCACCTCCCTGGGCAACTCATTCCAACGCCTGACCACTCTCGCCAGGAAAAAATGTTTCCTAATGTCCAATCTAAACTTTCCCAGTGGCAGCTTGAGGCCATTCCCTCTTGTTCTATCACTAATGACTGTGAGAAGAGGCCAGCACCAATCTCTCCACAAGGTCCTTTCAGGTAGCTGTATATAGCCATGAGGTCTGCCCTCAGCCTCCTCTGTTTCACAATAACCATCCCCAGCTCCTTCACTCACTCTTCATCCTACGGTGTTTCGTTCATGAATGAGGAGAATATCTGAGTTAAGCCAACAATGAACCAGCTTAAAATAAAGACACTACAAAACCCCAGAACAGAGAGCCACAAAACAGTAAGAATCTCAATTAGATCCAATACTAAAACTCAAAAAAAAGCTGTGTAAATGTAGTTCCTATAAACATTACCAAAATAAGTCTTTCACTATTTTTTAAAACTTGGTCACAAGGAAAGCTTTTTCTAAAGCTGAAAATATGCTTTTTTTTTTTTTTTTTTTTTTGCCTTTTACACTGTGTCTCCTTTGGAGAGCTGTAAGAGTTCAGATAGCAGGAGAAAAAGCAATTTGGTGGATTGTTAAATTTGTCACCATATAAATCCTCTCCACAGCATTTCTTCTAGGTTGATTTTCAAGGTGAAGAGCTGTTTCCCACACTCCTTTGCTGCATTAGATTATTAAGCAGGTGTCATAAAAGGAGGCTTTGGTTTTGTAAGAGATTAAAAAGAAATTCCCCTTTCCTTCCTACCTTTAGCTATGCATGTCCTACAGTTTCTATTCTCAGCATTACAGCACCGGTGAGTCTGCTGCAGACAAAAATCCCTGATGATGCAGGAGCTTTCTTCGCCCCATGCAGGCTGCAAGAAGCAAGTTTTCAGGGAAGGCAGCTATACTTCATTTTCTGCAACACGAAACTATCATAAAATGGGCTGGGGTGGAGGGGACCTCCAAAGGTCACCCAGTCCAACTCCCCTGCAGTCAAGCAGGGACATCCTCAACTAGATCAGGTTGCCCAGAGCCCTGCCTAGCCTCACCTTCAATATCTCCAGGGATGGAGCCCAAGCACCTACTGGGGCAACTTGTTGCAGTGTTCCAACACCTTCATGGTGCAGAACCTGTTCCTAATATCCAGTCTCAATCTGCTCTGCTTCAGTTTGAAGCCTTTCCCCTCATCCTGTCCCTGCTGGACCTTGCAAACAGTCTATCTGCAGCCTTCTTGTAGCCCACTTCAGGTACTGGCAGGCTGCTATTAGATCTCCCCAGAGCCTCCTCTTCTCCAGGCTGAACACCCCCAGCTCCCTCAACCTGGCTTTGTAGCAGAGCTGCTTCACCCCCCTGATCTATAATTCTATGATTTTCATGGTCTCCCCTAGACCTGCTCCATCAGCTCCATGTCCTTCCTATATTGAGCGCTCCAGAGCTGGATGCAGCACTGCAGGTGAGGTCTCAGCAGAGCAGAGCAAGTGGCAGAATCCCCTCTCTGATCTGCTGCCAATGCTGTTTTGGTTGCAGCCCAGGCTGTGATTTGCCTTCTGTGCTGCAAGCTCACACTGCCTGCTCGTGTCCAGCTTCTCATCCATCAGCACCCCCAAGTCCTTTTCCAGAGGGCTGCTTTCTATCACCTCCTCCCTCAGTCTGTACTGATAGCGAGGATTGTTCCAGCCTAGGTGCAGGACTCTGCCCTTGCTCTTGTTGAACCTCATGAGAGTCACCTGGGCACACCTCTCCAGCTTGCCCAGGTCCCTCCAGATGCCATCCTATTCCTCTATCAAGGAGCATCTCTTAATTTAATGTTTAATCACACTCTTACAGCACTCTTTTATCAGCATCTTTTGGATGCTGTTGGAATGAAGCTTTCCTTCTCCACAGTCAAATTTTCCTCCTTGTTTTCAGTTTACTGCCTATGGTGAGGGGCTGAAACTAGATGACCTTTGAGGTCCCTTCCAACCTAAACCATTCTATGATTCATACTATACTGAAGGAATGACAGAGGAAGACACACATAGACATTTCTGCACTGAGTGTTGGGAGGTCAAGACTCAGCCCCCAAGCTAACTCCACGTTTGGAAAAGGAAAAAGCTGGAAGTAGTGCGAATCCTCTCAAACTATGAGACAGCTTTCAAAGCTGCCTTGGAGGTGGCTCTGTCACTGCCAACATACTGGTTATCTCTTGACAGGGGACAGATTCCCTTGCATTGTCTCAAAAGTCTGTGACAAGGTCATGTTTTACCTCCCTCAGGCCTGGGATGTAGCATAGGATGTAACACCACCGTATAATTTAAAGCAACGCATGCCATCAGGTGCCAGAGCAGTGCCTGGCAGACAAACTAAGTGACTAATACAGAAATCACTACTAGTTTCAATTACATAAACAAGAATATTTTCCAGGAAAACAACCTGAAGACTGTTTAACTTACACCAAAGCAGCACTTAGGGGTTCATTTTGAAAGGTGAAGGTCTGTTACCAAAGGCCTCGGAAAAAATCACCCCAAGAGAGAAAAAAAACCAAAAACCAAAAAAACCAACAAACTAGGCAACCCACCCCAAAAAATCAAAAGATAAAGTCACAAATGTGCAACAGCTGCAGCCTCTCAGGCCACAAGAAGGCCTCAGTCAGAAGGATGGAGCAGAGGCTACGGTATCCATGGTTTAAAGTCAGATCTCCCCAGCATACAACAGTCTCTCATCACTGTTAAAGCTGAGAAAGATTTTCCACTTTCAAGGTGCAAGAGATGCTCGATCTAGGTGTTAGGAACGAGTAACACGTGACAGAAGTACCTGAGTCACAGGGTTTAGCCTTCTGCTTCAGTCAACACACCTCCTAATGCACTGAGAAACCTCTGTTCTAAATCTGCTCATTCCTTACAGTCAGTTCAGCCTAAGAGGTACAAAGATGGCAGCGCTGGCTACAGAGGCCATGTCCTCCTGTAACCAGCTCTTTGTAGCTGCTTTGAGGAATGTATCTGCTCCTGCACACATGCCCCAAGCTCTCTTTCAAGTCCTATTGCACACACACCAAAAATAAATAAATAAATAAATAAAAAATCAAAGAGCCAGCTGTGCTGGGTGACAACCAGCTGGGAGTGTGCCAGCAGTGTGCCCAGCTGGCACAGAAGGCCAATGGCATCTTGGCTTGCATCAGTACTGGTGTGGCCAGCAGCACCAGGGAGGTCCTTCTGCCCTGGACTGGCACTGGGGAGGCCTCACCTCCAGCACTGTGTGCAGCTCTGGGACCTCACTGCAAGAGAGATATTGTGGCGCTGGAGTGGGGCCAGAGGAGAGCAACGAGAGTGGGGAAGGGCCTGGAGGGGAAGGCTGCTGAGGAGAGGCTGAGGGAGCTGGGTTGGGGTAGCCTGGAGGAGAGGAGACTCAGGGGGGACCTTAGCACACTCTACAGCTACCTGAAGGGAAGGTGTAGCCAGGTGGGGGTCAGGCTCTGCTGTCAGGCAACTTGTGCCAGGATGAGAGGGCATGGCCTGAAGCTGTGCCAGGGGAGGGTTAGGTTGGATGTTAGGAAGCACTTCCTGATGGAAAGGGGAATTAGAGACTGGAATGGACTGCCCAGGGAGGTGATGGGAGTCACTGTGTCTGGAGGTGTTTAAGGCAAGCTTGGCTGTGGCACTTAGTGCCATGTTCTGGTTAATGTGGTGGTGTTAGGTCCTAGGCTGGCCTGGATGATCTCAGAGCTCTATTCCAGCCTCAATAATTCTGTGATTCTTTGCTCTGGCCTGATGTGTCTGCAATAAGGTGATAATCATTCAAAGTCTCTCCCCTCTGTTACTTAAAAGTGAAATGTGGTAACACTGATGCATTTATTCACCTTTTCTTGATCTGTAATCAGAAATCCCTTATCGACAGAAAATACAGTTCTGCAGTGCACAGAAAAGATAAGGATGCCTGCACACCTTGGGGAGCACACACGCCCCGCTGCAGACCCATACCCAAACTCCAGCACTCCCTGTACAGGGATGGGAAGTCCCAGATCGGTGTCCATCGACTCCCTCTGCTGGCAAGAGCTGCCACCTTCCTCGGCCAAAAGAAAGATTTTCAGTGCCTTTGCACACTTTTGAGCAGCATACAAAACCACAGCCTTAGCCTCGTCTGCCTGCTTTGCAAGGCAGGAGTGGGGGAAGATGTAAAGGCAATAAATCACTCCAAAAGGCAACTCAGAACCTGTACATAGCAGTACACTGAGCCAAATCTGACCCAGTGCTTGTGACCAGTTGCTCTGCATGTCTGCAACCAAAGTAGCTTAGACTCTAAGCAGTTTCCCAGCAAATTCCAGATAAGCCTAGAATAAGTATTCAGTATTCACTGTAACTGTACTTTGCACAGCAGTCTTCATGGATACAAGACACACAAAGTTCAATAAGGACAAGTGCAGGGTTCTCCATCTGGGGAGGAATAACAGCAGGCACCAGTACAGGTTGGGGCTGCCCTACTGGAAAGCAGCTCCACAGAGAAAGACCTTGGAGTGCTGGTGGGCAGCAAGTTCTGCAGGGGCAAGCAATGTGCTCTGGTGGTCAAGAGAGCCAATGGTAGCCTGGAGGACATCAGGAAAAGTGTGACCAGCAGGGTTGGGGGCATTCTTCTCCCCCTCTACTCTGCCTTGCTGAGACCACACCTGCAATACTGTGTCCAGTTTTGGGCTTCCCAGCTCAGGAGAGACAGGGACCTGCCGGAGAGAGTCCAACAGAGAGTCACAAGGATGCTTGGGGAACTTGAGCATCTCCCGTATGGAGAGAGCCTGAGAGCCCTGGGGCTGTTTAGTCTGGAGAAGAGAAGGCTGAGAGGGGGTCTGAGCAATGTGTCCAAGTATTTGAGGGGTGGGTGTCAAGTGGAGGAGGTCAAGATCTTTTCAGTGATCAGTAGCAATAAGCCAAGGAACAATGGATACAAACTGGAACAGAGAAGGTTTCATCTCCATGTGAGGAGAAACTTCTTCACAGTGAGGGTGACAGAGCCCTGGCCCAGGCTGCCCAGAGAGATTGTGGAGTCTCCTTCTCTGGAGCCTTTCCAAACCCACCTGGATGCATTCCTGTGTGGACTACTCTAGGGGATCCTGCTTTGGCAGGGAGGTTGCACTTGACCTGTGGAGGTCCCTTCCAACCTCTAATGTCCTGTGATTCTGTTAAACTGGGCTCTGTTTGCACTTTGCTCCATGAAAACCTTCAGATTTTCTTATTAAAGCCAGCCTTAAAATAAATAATGTAAGGTTTGTGAAACAGCACATGACATCTCGCTTAAAATATTCATGGGATTCTCTATAAAAGAACAATCACTAGCATTTTACTCAAACTTGAAAAGCAAGAGGGTGGATATGCATGAAGGAGACTGAAGGGCTCTAAAGTTGTCCTAGCTCTACAACATGCCTACCTGGTTTAGTGGAAGATGTTCCTGCCCATGTCAGGACTGTTGGAAATAGATGATCTTGAAGTCCCTTCCAACCCAAACCATTCTATGACGCTATGGATCTTCTTTTTTCTTTGATGCAAGGCACCAGTTGCAGACAGCTGGGAGAGCTGTGCAGCCTGGTACAGTTTTGGTGGATGAATTAGAGACAGGCTCATTACTTACTCTGTCTATCCTGTTTAACAGAATCACTTCTTATGACCTGCTTCTCATTTCAAACCTGTCAATTACTGATCTCTTGATTTTTTTTTTTGTGGTTGCTATCATATCATTACTGAAAGACAATGCTTACGCTATTCCCATAAACTTGAGCACCCAACAAATCTCCTATTACAGGCAAATTAAGACAAATCTGGGGAGAGAAGTTGCACACTACACCCATAAAAGCCTCTTTTAATGTCTCCCTTTGCCTCCTGACCCCTTGTGCTTGGTCACCATGAGGCACAGCATACAGGAGAGAGAAGCCCTGGTTTCTGAGGTGTCTTGCCAGGGTCTCCTGAGAGAGCCTCATCCCATTGTGAGAACAGCACTACTGAGAAAGTGGCACAAAGCAGCAGCCAGAAAGCAGAAAGGATGGGGACCTTTTATGGCAGGTTGCTACAAGCTACTGCCATTTGAGGAGGAGCTCCACAACCCCCAGCCCCCTTACACTCACACAGCACTTGGCTGCTTTAAGACAATGATACAAAGGAAAAAGGAGGACTCCATAAGTTTCTTGACCAAAACCAAATCAAACTGCCATGGTAAAAAAAAGTGAAAGAGTGCAATGTCTCCATGCTTTGAACAAGGGTTGAAGGGGACCAAAAATCTATTTGTGCATGTGTGGGGCTGTTAGTGTGAAGGAAGCCTTTCTCAAGGACAGAGGTTCCCACAAGCACAACTTTTCATAAAGGCCTTTATCCAAAAAATCATAAAAGAACTGGATTTCATACAATGCTATTATCCCAGAAGGCTTTATAAATAAAAAGGGAAGAGCTAGCATGCTGATTATTACACAGAATCACAGAAGATTAGGGACTGGAAGGGACCTCGAAAGATCTCAGTGCCAGGAGGATGGAGCCAGGCTCTTCTGGGTGATGGGACCAGATGGGATCCATCCTAGGGTGCTGAGATAGCTGGCATATGAGCTGGCCAAGCTGCTCTCCATCATTTATCAACCATCCTGGCTCACTGGAGAGGTCCCCAAACACTGGAAGCTGCCAATGTGATGCCCATCCACAAGAAGAGCCAGAAGGAGGACCCAGGAAATTACAGACCTGTCAGCCTGACCTTGGTGCCAGGCAAGGTTATGGAACAGGTCATCCTGAGTGCCATCACAAAGCACCTACAGGATGGCCAAGGGATCAGGCCCAGCCAGCATGGGTTTAGGAAGAGCAGGTCCTGCCTGACCAACCTGACCTCCTTTTATGATCAGGTTCCCCTCCTGGTTAATGTGGGGCAGGCTGTGGATGTAGTCTAACTGGACTTCAGCAAAGCCTTTGACACCATCTGCCACAACAAGCTCCTGGTAAAGCTGGCAGCTTGTGGTTTGCACAGATTCACTCTGATATGGCTCAAGAACTGGGTGGAGGGCCAGGCCCAGAGAGTAGTGGTGAATGGTGCTACATCCACTTGGCAGCTGTGAGTAGTGGTGTCCCCAGGGATCAGTGCTGGGCCCAGCCCTGTTCAGTATGTTTACTGATTATCTGGACCAGGGGATTGAATCCAGCATCAGTAAGTTTGCAGATGACGCCAAGTTAGGAGCAGGTGTGGATCTNTAACCAGCTGGGAAACAAGCTTAGTCACCCTTCTGTGTACACAACCTCCCTCTTGAACTGAGTGGCACAGAACTGGACGCAGCACTCAAGGCGTGGCCTAACCAGTGCTGAGGGCAGAAAGAGACACTATTCCTGATGCAGGCCAGGATGCCATTGGCTCTCCTGGCCATCTGTGCAAAATTAGTTCTTGGAGCTCGTGAGCAGAGATGGCCTCCCATTCTCCACCCCAGTTCCACCCTCTTGGTGCTCTTCTGGTGGTCATCTGGGATGAAGGGCAGCAGTCTTCCTCACAATGTACTTTTCACCCTCAGTCAAATTTCTCAGATGGCTTCCCTCAATTGCTTCATTAGTTTGTAGTCAGGATGTTTCAGCTCCTTCTTATCTCTATCCTGCTTTCCTTAGTCAAAAAGAATACAAACCTGGACTGTACAGATTACAGATCTAGGAGGAAGTTCCTGACAGAGAGAGTGATTGGCACTGGAATGGGCTGCCCAGGGAGGTGGTGGAGTCGTCATCCCTGGAGGTGTTCAAGCAAAGCCTAGATGGGGCACTGGATGAGCTTGGAGGTCTCTTCCAACCTGGTTGATTCTATGATCCATGATTCTATGCCTGATGGCAAGACAAGGGACAGTGCATGCAAGCTGAGGCATGGGAAGTTCCATGGAAACATGAGGAAGATTTTTTTTCACTGTGAGGGTGACAGAACACTGGAACAGGCTGCCCAGGGAGGTTGTGGAGTCTTCCTCTCTGGAGATATTCAAAACCTGCCTGGACATGGGTGATCTGGTATAGGTGATCCTGCTCTGGCAGGGAGGTTGGACTGATGAACTCCGGAGGTCCCTCCCAGTCCCTGACATTCTAAGATCATCCAGTCCAACCCCGCTGCTAGAGCAGGATCACTTTCCACTATACCAGATCACACAGGAACACATCCAGCCAGGTCTTGAGTATCTCCAGAGAGGGAGACTCCACAACCTCACTGGGTAGCCTGCTCCAGTGTACCACTTAGATTACCAGTTAGGTAAACATGGCCCACATACATGATACAATAACATCTTCTACAAGCAGAAACTCAGGTGGTTTTTGGGGAAAGGGAGTTTTGGCTACAATGTTGATGGGAATTTCTNACTTCTGAGGTCCCTCCCAGTCCCTGACATTCTAAGATCATCCAGTCCAACCCCGCTGCTAGAGCAGGATCACTTTCCACTATACCAGATCACACAGGAACACATCCAGCCAGGTCTTGAGTATCTCCAGAGAGGGAGACTCCACAACCTCACTGGGTAGCCTGCTCCAGTGTACCACTTAGATTACCAGTTAGGTAAACATGGCCCACATACATGATACAATAACATCTTCTACAAGCAGAAACTCAGGTGGTTTTTGGGGAAAGGGAGTTTTGGCTACAATGTTGATGGGAATTTCTAACTTCCTTCAGAAAGTACAAAGGGGTCCTGGATTTCTCCACAGACAGATGCCACAGATGGGTAAGGGGTACTGTCATTTATCATAACCAAAAGGTGGTTCATCTCACAAAACCCCTGGCTCTTATACTTCATTGCATTCTTGGCGACACAGAAACAATCACAGAATCTATTCTCTCTAAGGAAAATGAAATGGTTCCTTACAAAGCATCCTCAAACAAAGGGAGGATTATTCGTGGAGAAGGGCAACTTGGGAACTGGGAATAGAGAAAAGAGAGAATGAATCACAAAATGTTACGGGTTGGAAGTGACCTCAAAAGCTCATCCAGTCCAAGCCCCCTGCCAGGGCAGGAGCACCTACAGCAGGTCACACAGGAACACATCCAGGCAGCTCTGGAATATCTCCAGAGAGGGAGACTCCACAACCCCCCTGAGCAACTTGTTTCAGGGTTCTGCCACACTCACAGTTTTCCTCATGTTTCCAGGGAACTTCCTATGCCTCAACTCCCACCCACTGCCCCTTGTCCTGGCACTGGGCATCACCCAGCAGAGCCTGGCTCCAGCCTCTTGGCACTCACTTTTACATCTTTATAACCATTCCTGAGGTCACCTTTCAGGCTCCTCCTCCCCAAGCAGCACAGGCCCAGCTCCCTCAGGCTCTTGTCCTAAGGAAGATCTTCCACTCCCTTCAACATTTTTGTGTCTCTGCATTGGACTCTCTCGGGCAGTTCACTGAGGTCCTTCTTGAATTGAGGGGCCCAGAACTAGACACCATATTCCAGGGCAGAGTAGAGGAGAAGAACCTCTCTCATCCTGCTAACCACAGTTCTTCTAACCCATCCCAGGATGTCATTGGCCTTCTTGGCCACCAGAGCACATTGCTAGCTCATGGTCATCCTTCCATCCACTAGGACCCCAAGGTCCTTTTCCCCTTCACTGCTCTATAACAGGTCAGCCCCCAACCTACACCAATCCATATAATCTTAGAAGCAGGGGCTTTAAAACATGCTGTAAAGAAACTTTTAATACTGGCAGGGAGATATTAAGGTACACAGGTTAGAGTTAAAAAACATTTCTTAAATTCCGTAGGCAGAGGGCAGCATGCCCCAGCCATCAGCACTGCCTCGGTGCTGCCTGCCACTGTAATTAACATCTCACTCTCACCAACAGAAAGAGCATCACCTACATGTAATGGTGACTCTGAAACCTGAGGATACTTAGTCATTTTTAAGTGACTGCTGACACGTTTATCATTTCAAACCCCTGCTTTTCGTTACAGCTGGCATCTCTCTGTAGCATGAAAAAAAAATAATTTAAAAATTAGGTTGTGGTTCTAGTAAATGTTAATATCCTCCAGTCAATAAAAACTCTGCTCCAAAATGTCACTGCAGCTTTGTGGAAAGGAACACATAGGACTGATGTGTTCCCAAAAGCGCAGGGAAAACAGACCGAGCGTTGTAAATGACAACTTGTCTCGTCAAGTTCAACCATCTTTTAAACCCAAGAAATGATTCATGTTTGTGGAACTGAAGAAGCCTCAAGAATTTAATCTTAGGCAGATCATCTTTATGAGGCTGGCTGCAAGAGTCTGACATTTGCATAAAATGATAATGCACATTAGTCAGTAATTACCATGGAGTTTCCTTTAATTATAACAGATAAGGCAAATAAATCCTATGTTCCTAATTGAAGAATGTAATTAAGTCTGAGTGGTTCGAGGGAAAGAGAAGAGACACAAACTTTGATATCAAAATCAGAAGAACAGCAGCACACTATACCAAAATTCCCTGCATCTTTTCATTCATGTTAAAGAGCATAAGAAATGTATCCTCTCTAATGAAAATGAAATCATTAACCCTGCTTTGCCCTGTTGACTAACAATGCAAAATGGTTTCCTACAAATCTTTAGCCAGGATATGAAAAATCCACTGGCTCATAAAGAAAGGGAATCATATTTATTTTTTGACATATCAGCACTACGAAACACTTGAGGATTCTGTGAGAATCCTTTACCTGAAGGGAAGGTGTAGTCAGGTGGGCGTCAGGCTCTGCTCCCAGGCAATTTATCACAGTATCACAGTATCACCAGGGTTGGAAGAGACCTCAAAGATCATCAAGTCCAACCCATCACCACAGACCTCAAGACTAGACCATGGCACCAAGTGCCACATCCAAACATGCCTTGAACACCTCCAGGGACGGTGACTCCACCACCTCCCTGGGCAGCCCATTCCAGTAGCCAATGACTTTCAGTCAAGAACTTTCTCCTCACCTCCAGCCTAAACTTCCCCTGGCACAGCTTGAGACTGTGTCCTCTTCCTCTGCTGCTGGTTGCCTAAGAGAAGAAGATAACCTCCTCCTGGCTACAACCACCCTTCAGGTAGTTGTAGACAGCAATAAGGTCCCCCCTGAGCCTCCTCTCCTCCAGGCTAAACAATCCCAGCTCCCTCAGCCTCTCTTCATAGGGCTGTGCTCGAGGCCTCTCACCAGCCTCATTGCCCTTCTCTGGACACGCTCAAGCACCTCAATTTGTGACAGCACAAGAGGGCATGGCCTGGAGCTGCGCCAGGCGAGTGTTAGGCTGGATGTTAGGAAGCAATTCCTCAAGGAAAGGGTGATTAGGCACTGGAATGGAGTACTCAGGGAGGTGGTGGAGTCACTATCCTTGAAGGTGTTTAATGAAAAGATTGGATGTGGCACTGTTTAGCTAATGTCCTGGTGTTACGTTATAGGTTGGACTTGATGATCTCAGAGGTCTTTTCCAGACCCGGTGGTTCTGTGATTCTGTGAATCCCCAAGCAAAGGTAACATTATTCATGGAGAAGCACAACCTGGAGACTGGGAATAAAGAAGAGGGAGAATGAATCACAGAATGTTAGGGGTTGGAAGTGATCTTGAAAGATCATCCAAAGTGATGATCAATGCCCCCACCAGAGCATGATCACCTAGAGTAGGTCACACAGGAACACATCCAGGTGAGTTTTGAGTATCTCCAGAGAGAGAGACTCCACAACACCCCTGGGGAGCCTGTGCCAGTGTTCTGTCACCTCGCAGTGAAAAAAATACTTTCCTCATGTTTACACGGAATTTCCTATGCCTGCTGGTGGAGGTTGAGATCATCTGACATCCAAGAAACATCCCAAATCTAAGTTTAGTTCAGGGACGGAATTTAATAAGCAAAAAACATTCAAGGTCATAATATTAAATGTCAGTAACTTAAAAAAACAGAAGGTGAAAGCTGTTAACCTTTCACATGTATGCAAGGACCAGCCCTGAAAGCACCACCAGCAGACTATAACCAAGAGCTGAAATCCAAGAGTAGATTTAAGGCACGCTGGCATGAAATGTTGGATGAATTAACAACTCACCCCACAAACACTTCAAGACAATCCCTAGGATGTGGTCAACTTAGCTAGAAGAACTTGAAAGAAGTTCAGCTGTCTTTTCACATAGTCCATTACATGCAGCAAGAAACTGGCATTAAAAAAGCAGTTGTGCAAAAGCAGTATGGAGTGAACTTTCAGCATTTCAGGCCATGCCATTTCCCCTGGGACTGACTAAAGCTGACAGCCCATCAGCTTGACCTTCCCTGCGCAAGCAGTAACTGGGAACTGGAGTTTGAAAGTTCAAGCTTTACATCTCAGATCAGTTGGCATTGGAACAGCCCCATCACGAAAAGTTCAGCATCTCTGCCGAGACTCCGCTTAGCTGGGCTGGTGGCCATGGCCTGTCCCAGGGGATGTGGAGAAAGTCAAAGGTGATCACACCAGAGTCACTCATCTTCAAAGCATACTAATACATCCTTTGGATAAGCAGAGAACAGCAGACTGACAGAAGACAGAAAGAGGGAAGAATTTCCTTAGAAATCTCACCTTTCAATCACAGAAACACCCAGGTTGTGCAAAGCCCCTCAGGATCACAAAGTCCAACCTACAATCCTACTCTACAAGATTCACCTTAAGATATATCCCTAAGCACCACATCTAGATAAATCTTAAAACACATCCAGGGTGGGTGACTCCACCATCTCCCTGGGCAGCTCATTCCAGTACCTGACCACTCTCTCTGTGAAAAACTTTTTCCTAATGTCTAATCTAAATCTATCCAGTGGCAGCTTGAGGCCGTTTCCCCTTGTTTTGTCTCAAATTATCTGAAACTAAATTGCAGCACTCCTAAATGAGCACAACCTTCTGCAGGACCTCTGCCTACCTCAGCTCCTCCTGCATTGAAGAAACATGAGAAATCTCCTAACAGAAAGGATTCACTCTACAGCAGACAGCTCTCATCCACACCACCTTTGGTTCAGTTCTGTTCAAAGCTGAGGGACGAATACCCCTCAGTTAAATACCCGGAATAACAGCTTAGAGTCAGGCAATTAGTCCATATGAACATCATATGATGATCAGTGGGCTGGAGCAGCTCTCCTATGAGGACAGGCTACAAGAGTTGGGGCTCTGCAGCCTGGAGACGACTCGACTTCCAGGAGACCTTGGAGTGGCCTTCCAGGATCTGAAGGGGACCTGCAGGAGGGCTAGGGAGGGACTATTGACAAGGTCTTGTAATGACAGGACAAGGAGGAATGGGTTTAAACTGGCAAAGGGGAGATTGAAAATGGATGTTAGGAAGAAGTTGTTTGCAGTGTGTCCCAGGTTGGGAACTGTAAGGTTAAAAAGAGTCCTCTGGGGACTGGAAGATTGTTCTTCAATCCCATAATTCTGCTATGTCCTCATAAGCTCACGGTAAGGCCAGCTCGCTCTCCTTTCCTCCCCCTCCAGCCTTGTGTTGGGCAGGAGCTGCGTTATCAGGACAAACATGTAAGGACAGGCCTGGTCTGGGACCTCCAGAAGCTGTGCTCAGGCCTCTTGGATGGCAGAGGCATGGGTGGGGGAGGATTGGAGCACTGGGGATTGTAGATTTAGTTTTGGTTGGGGGAAAATTCAGGGGGTTTGCTTATGGATTCTATGTATTTGTAATTTCTATCTGTAACACTCTCTCCAAATAGAATTCTGTTTTTAATCCAATTCACTCTGTCGGCTCTTTAAACCCTCAACACAGTGAGAGAGGTGAGACACTGGCACAGGTTGCCCATGGAGGTGTTCGGCTGGCACCTCCCTGGAGGTGTTCAAGGCCAGACTGGATGAGACCTTGAGCAGCCTGTTCTAGCAGGAGATGTCCCTGCCTATGGTGGGGGGTTGGAACTGGCTGAGCTTTGTATGTCCCTTCCAACCTAAGCCATTCTATGATTCTGTGGGATCACAGCCTTGCAGATGACCAAGCTGAAGAAATCTGATGTGTGTGAAAAAGAAAGATCTGTGTGAGGCTGCAGGTTTCTTTACAGAAACTACAGAAACACCTATGTTACCACTTGTTAGAATAAACTACATTGGTAAGCAGTCAGCATCTCAAGGGCAGCTGAAGCAGAGAATGTATTTGTCAAATGATACTTAATACAAGCTTGTATTCTGAAATGGGCTGTAAAATGACACCACAGGGAATCTCTGTTTATTGTTTTTCCTTTGTTTTCTAGGTGCAGAGATCAGTTTCATTCCCTTCTCTCCTGTCCTATGCAGTTTGTAGCAGGACTGCAGGGCACATGAAATGGTGCTTAACCCCTCTGCAGCTGGAGGGTTTGCACAGCTGCCCCTGCCTAGGATGAGAGTGTACAATGCTGGAAAGTATTGGTCCATGTTAAACTGGTTTAGTGGTGTTTGCAGAAAGCCTACTTCAAAAGAAAGCATTATCTTAGAGAGGAGAAGTCTCTGAGAAGACCTTATTTGGCCTTAGAAAAAAACCCTGTGAAAAAAGCTGTGAGCTATTGCAGAAAAGAGGATGCTTAGAGCAAATAAAAAAAGTCTCCCTCATGCTTTTTCAGCCTCTCTTGCATACTCTGCAGACAATACAATGCTTCTACCTCTCCCATCATCTCATCATAGAACAGAATCATAGAATGGTCTGGGTTGAAAGGGACCTGCAAAGCTCATCTAGTCCAATCCCCCCGGCAGTCAACAGGGGCATCCTCAACTAGATCAGGTTGTCCAGAGCCCTGATCAGCCTAACCCAGAATATCTCCAGGGATGGAGCCCAACCACCTCTCCAGGCAACCTGTTTCAGTGTTCCACCACCCTGACAGTAGAGACCCTGTTCCTAACATCCAATCTAAATGTTCTCTGCTCTAGTTTGAAGCCATTGCCCCTCAGCCTTTGTAAAGAGTCTCCTCCAGCCTTCTTGTAACCCCCCTTCAGGTACTGCTCAGGCTCTTTCTTGCTAGATACATCTAAAGCTTTTTTTTTCCTTTCTTCTTCTTTCTTTCTTTCTTTCTTTCTTTCTTTGTTTCCCTCCCTGTACCATGTTCATTCTATAAATGGCCACTGCAATGCATTATAATGTCATAAAGAAGTTTCAACATTACACAGAATCACAGAATATGAGAGGTTGGAAGTAACCTCCAAAGATCATCAAGTCCAACCCCCCCTCACAAGGCAGGATCCCCCAGGACAGTCCACAGAGGAATGCACCCAGGTGGGTTTGGAAAGTCTCCAGAAAAGGAGACTCCACAACCTCTCTGGGCAGCCTGTGCCAGGGCTCTGGCACCCTCACTCTAAAGAAGTTTCTCCTCATGGTGAGGTGAAACCTTCTCTGTTCCAGTTTGTATCCATTGCTCCTTGGCTTATTACTATGCACCATGGAAAAGAGCTTGGGATCCTCCACTTGACACCCTCAGATATTTGTATACATTGATCAGATACCCTCTGAGTCTTCTCAGGACTAAACAGTCTCGACTCGAGGCTCTCAGTCTCTCTTCATAGGGAGATGCTCGTCCCCTAACCATCTGCAACCATTATTGCAGTCTCAGAAGGAAAGATCTTCTGAGACACCAGACTCAATAGAACTGAAAAGCCCAGGAAGCTGCATAATTCATAGCCAGTTAATATCATCAAAGGCTCAACAATCACCAGGTGACAGTTTTCCATAGATCTCATAGCAGAACCAAGGTGTGCAGAGCTGTGTACCTGCCATGCTGCTCTGCAATGCAGGGACTTGCACATGGGATCAAAAGCACACACCAGCTGGACACTTTCCACCGGGCACCACCAATCCCTGCACCAACAGAAACGATCTGACAGGCTGACCAGCAATAGAACTGGCACTTTGCTGACCTTACAGTCACAGCTGTGCCCCTTAGCGCTGGCAGATGATGCCCAAGTCATGCAGAGCAAACCAGGAACTGGAAAGAAGCAGCACTGTTGTCCAAGAAAGCACACCAGGAGGCAATCTAAGAGCAGCCCTGCTGCAAAACTGATAACCAAGTTGTTGGGTTTTGTTGTTTTTTTTTTTTTTTTTTTTTTAAGAACATGAAAATGGTGGTAGCTTTGGGGGATCTGAGTTATTATGTTTCCTATGTGAAAAGGGAAAAACAGAGAAAAAGGAGCTGGAAAGAAGTAGGTGTCTGAAGGGAGTATAACCAAGGCAAAGGCTGGGACCAGCTCCTCTGAAAGAAGAGAAAAAGGCAGCAGGGCATCATCTTGTGGGAGAGTCTGAAAGGCAAACTCCTGCTGATATCCTAATTAGGGGTTGTTTAAATTGTAAAGTTAAAGTTCTGTGCAGTGCTAATTCCGGTGGGAGAGAAATAGTAGGACTAGAAGGACTGAATCAAGAATTTCAAATCTGTTGCTGAAGAAAACAGTCAAACCTCTAAGCTCTAAGTTTTAGCATTAATTGTAGAGCTCTTTGAAGTATCTCTCTTTTTGCTCAGCTTCATAGTCAGTATGGTGCTAATTCTGCTGCTTTTTGGGTCTAGTCCAACAAATCTGGAAATGCTGTGTAATGGTTTGAGCAGTGGAATATCTGGTGAACTGCTGAGTTCAGATAATGAGAGAATTCCTAAATTTGAGTTAAAAAAAAAACAAACCCAAAACAATTCATTCAGCCCTGTCTCTCATCACATTTTCTAAAACAATCCTCTCTCCTTGTGGTGGGTTAGGAACTTCCCCCCTCACTACTTAAAATTTACCAGACCAGCTCAGATGGGTTGGAAGATCTATTTACAGCAAAGTTAAATTTACAAGAGTATATGCCATATACTTACAAGTATTTACAAATTAGAAATACAGAAATCCAAACTCCCTCCCAGACAAATAAAGCTGCCCAAAAGGGCCTCAAAGCTACCTTCTCTTTCTCCCTCTACTTTCCCAGACAGACAAACAAAACAACCAGCAGAGCTTATGTTGTTATGGGTTAGCCAAGGTTAGAGGAGAGAGATTAGAGCAGAATGAAAAGGAAGATTACAGAATCACAGCATGTCAAGGGCTGGAAGGGACCTCAAAAGCTCATCCAGTCCAAGCCCCCTGCCAGAGCAGGAGCACCTACAACAGATCACACAGGAACACATCCAGGCAGCTCTGGAATACCTCCAGAGAGGGAGACTCCACAATCGCCCTGGGCAGCCTGTGCCAGGCTTCTGTCACCCTCACAGGGAAAAAAAATCCTCCTCGTGTTCAAATAAAACTTCCTGTGCCTCAGCTTCCACCCATTGCCCCTTATTCTGTCATTGGGCATACCCAGCAGAGCCTGGCTCCAGCCTCCTGGCACTCACCCTTTACATATTTATACACATTAATGAGGTCACCCCTCAGGCTCCTCTTCTCCAAGCAGCACAGCCCCAGCTCCCTCAGGCTCTCCTCATAAGAGAGATGTTCCATTCCCTTAACTACCTTTGTGCCTCTGCATTGGACTCTCTCAAGGAGCTCTATGTCTCTCTTGAACTGGGGGACCCAGAAGTCAATCCAGTATCCCAGACCAGATTGGGACAAATTGTTTACATTTTGGCTTTTTATGCCTCTCAGCAAACCAATGAATGATACAGACTTCATCATTATTTTGCTTTCACAATCTGTGACCTAATTTCTCTCATTAAAATATTCCTATTAGCCTCAAACAAGCATACTTCTGCATTTGTATTAAGCTTGCCTACTTCATCCCGGCTGTGGTACCCAAACACCACAGACAGCATCCACAATGGCTTTGCAGAGGGCATATGGGACTTCATAAAACTCAGCAGGGCTCATGTTTTTTGCAGTGGCATCACACCACTAAGCTGCACAATTTGTCACCCACTAAAAATGAACACTGATTCTGCTCTGCAGCACAGCTGCTTAGCTTATTATTCCCTCTTTCACATTTGATATTTCCTTCCCAGCTGTGGTTCCCACTGAATGCCATCTTAAGTCATTTTAGACCCTCATCTTAATTTATCCAGAATATTTTAAAGTCTGATCCTGCCCTGTCCTCAATATGTTCATAACCTCTTGCAGTTCAGTGCCATTGACAATTTTTGTGAGTATTTTCAAATTCCTTAAGCAAATCATAGAAGAGATTTTGTCTAGGACAGGGCAGATGACAGAGCTCTTCAGAAAACTGGCTCCCACCACTATGAAGTCATTCAGAGTCAAACTTTTGCTGCAGCCTTTCAACTACTGCAAAAGTCACGTTACAGAGACCTCATTTAAACTACTTCCCTGGTTTCTATAGTAAAATGTCAAGTTAAATAGTATCAAAAGCCTTACTGAAGTCAGAAAGAATCATGTCTAATATTTCCTTCTTAGTCTTTCTGCAATTTACTCCATCAACACTGGAAATCCGGACTAGTAGTTCATTCTTCACAGATCCATTTGGGTATTCCCTCATTACTTGTTAAGTATTTGCACATTCTTTAATTTTACTTTTTTTTTTTTAATCTCTTGGTCTATAATTATCTTCTTCTCTATCCCTGTTAGAGACTACATCTGTCTCTGCCATCCCATCTTCCCCACGAGTTCTTAAGAAATACAGCAGTAATAATTAATCACTTTAGCTAATTCCTTAAGTCCTCTGAAGTGAATTACCACACATACAACTGACTTGAAATCACTATGCCTTTAGTCTCCTCTTCATTCTTGTTCACAGTTTTCATTTTCCTTCTTAGAAAGCCCTAAGCATTGACTGCAATCACCTCTCTTCCACTTTCTTCCACTTTCCACACCAGTATCCTTTTTCCTCAAGCAAATAAGCTTTTTCATGATGGTAGATTGTGCCTTACCATAAACTCTGGTACTGTTTTTAAAAACAACCCAACACTACAGCTGGGTACAGTTGTTGAGGCATTTTACCTTGCTCAGTTATGAAGATGTTTTCATAGAATCACAGAATGGTTTAGGTTGGAAGGGACCTCAAATCTCAGCCAGTTCCATCCCCACAGTGCCACAGGCAGGGACACCTCCCACTGGAACAGGTCGCTCAAGGCCTCATTCAACCTTGCCTTGAACACCTCCCTGGGCAACCTGTGCCAGTGTCTCACCACCCTAACTGCAAACAACTTCTTCCTAACATCCAGTATTAATCTCCCGTCTGACACTTCAAACTCATTCCTCCTCCTCCTGGCATTACAAGACCTTGTCAATAGTCCCTCCTCAGCCTTCTTGTAGCCCCCTTCAGATCCTGGAAGGCCACTCCAAGGCCTCCTGGAAGCCTTCTCTTCTCCAGGCTGCAGAGAACCAACTCTCATAGCCTGTCCTTGTTTCATGGCAACATGTGGCAGTACACCCAAACTCCCTCTCCCTGCCACAAAGACAGGATGGGAGGAAACAGGGAAGCTGAGATGAAGGGAGCCAGGAGACATACCTCTGCCTCCCAAGCCTGTGGATGGGTAAATTCACATGGACCCTTCCCCCAAGCCATGTACCAGGCAAAGACCCCATGCTGGGGCATGCATGGGCATGCTTGAGGCACAGAACTGATGGATATTAGTTTCTGGCCTCTTTTTGGCTTTGGACATGCTTGATGGTTGTCCCAGCATAGGGCCATGAGCTACCCAAGACCAGAGGACAGAAATGGTATTTACTCCTTTTAGGGAGCAAAAATGAAAATGCTGTGGGCGGTTTAAAGGGAGATTCCATTTACAAGCACATAGGTACTGAAGGCAATCAGGTAGAATGAATGCAGTCACAAACTAGGCCAAGTCTATCCAATTAAAAGCTTCCAGAATCCTCCACCCCATCCAACCTCAGCAGGTCAGAGAGTAAGCCAAAACTGCCCTCCCCGCCTCATGCCTACAAGGCCTCACAGAATCACAGAACCTCAGAGGCTGGAAGGAACCTCCAAAGACCATCCAGTCCAACTCTCCCTGTCAAGGCAGGATCCCCTAGGGCAGTCCACACAGGGTTTGGAAAGTCTCCAGAGAAGGAGACTCCACAAACTTTCTGTTGTGCCAGGGCTCTGTCACTCTCACTCTAAAGAAGTTTCTCCTCATGTGGAGCTGAAACCTTCTCTGTTTCAGTTTGTATCCATTGCTCCTTGTCTCATTGCTGCTGACCACCAAAAGGAGCTTGCCCCCCTCCACTTGACACCCACCCCTCAGATATTTGGACACATTGATCAGATCTCCTCTCAGCCTTCTCTTCTCCAGACTAAACACTCCCAGGGCTCTCAGGCTCTCTCCATAGGGGAGATGCTCAAGTGCCCCAATCATCCTCNGATGCTCAAGTGCCCCAATCATCCTCGTGGCTCTCCACTGGACTCCTAGCAAGCCTCATGACACATCTCGTTGAGGTCTTTTCCAGCCTCAATGATTCTGTGATTCTGTGATCTCAAAAATTACCTGCCATCTAGCAGCCATCTGCTCCACATAAACCATGAGATAAGTAGGGACATGAGCTCCTCATGTGAAGTGAATGGAGGAGAAGCAGGGAGAAGCGATCTCTGGGCAGCCTGTAGTTAAGGATGTTCCTGCTGACTGCAGAGGGGATTGGACAGAATAACCTTTGGAGGTCACTTCCAACCCAGACCATTCTGCTGGCTTATGTTCAGCTGCTGTCAACCAGTACCCCCAGGTCCCTCTCTGCCTGGCTGCTCTCCAGCCACTCTGTCTCCAGCCTGTAGCAGTGCTTGGGGTTGTTGTGGCCAAAGTGCAGAACCTGGTGCTTGGACTTGTTGAAACTCATGGCATTAGACGATCCCTCTGCAGAGCCCTCCTGCCCTCTAACAGATCAACTCATACTCCCAACTTGGTGTCATCTGCAAGCTTACTGATGCTGGACTCAATCCCCTCATCCAGATCATCAATGAAGACACTAAACAGGACTGGGCCCAGAACTGATCCCCAGGGCACACCACTATTGACAGCTGTCAACTAGATGTTACAGGTTGACCACAGGGTTTATCTTTGCTACTAAATAGGTATCTAGATCACATAAAGAACAACTTGCACAGCCCTTTTGCAGAGGCCAGGAAGAATCAGGAAAAATACGTGGTGAGTGGAGCTAGAGCTGTGTGAAATTGGTGTAACTGACTGTAGTACATTGAGAAGCTAACCCCACACACACACAATTGAAATTTACCAAACCAGCTCAGACTGCTTGGAAGTAAGATAAAGCTCTATGTACAGCAAGGCTAAATTTACATATATATATACACTATATATTTACAAATATTTACAATTATATACAACTGAGAAATAATACAGAAATCCAAATTTCCCTCTGGGACTAACAAAAGAAGCCCAGAAGGGGTTCAAAGCCTCCCTCTCTCTCTCTCAGACAGCAAAGCTTACTTGTTATCTGTTAGCCAAGGTTAGCGGAGAGATAAGAGTGGGGAAGAGATACAAAAGGAACAAGCACTCAGGAGCAAAGGACAAATTGTTTATACTTTTTATACTTTGGCTTTTTACGCCTTTCAGCAAACCAATGAATGATACAAACTTTATAACTATTTTCGTTTTACAACCGGTGATCTAATTTCTCTCATTAGAATATTCCAATTAGCCTCCAACCAGCACAATGACAGAAGAACTGACCCAGCAGCCTCGTACACACAACTTCTGTCTTTGCCACAGCTGGCAGTGCAACCTCATCCTCCGAATCCCATCTAAGTAGTTGGAAACCAAATGGCAGCTTCACATTACTATCCACTGATTTTCATAGGAGCAACCTATCATAGGAAAATTTCCTATTGTTTGAGTTCATTCATCCAGGAGTATAGGACGTATAAACGATGAGGCTGCTGAATGAGGGAGAAGAGATGAAGCTTCCTCTCAAGTGAAAGAAAATGAGGTTTAAATAAAAGAAAAAAAATATATTCAATTATACATGCCCTGATTCAGCTGAGCTCTAGTGCCCAACAAAGCTCTTTTTCATTTGGGTAACGATTTTAATTCTTCAGCAGGCGCAGAAAGCTGTTTCACCAAGGTGCATTTCTGAGGAGGTTAGAGGAGCTGCTGGTTACTGCCTAAACTTGGATTTATGAGGCAAAAGTAGAGCTAAACACAGAAAATCTTTGCTTACATAAAAAATTCCTATAAGGAGACCACCTGCTATTTATGCCTGGAAAGAGCAAAAAGCCATGCTGCAGGTGCAGGAAGACGACACTGATTTGTGACAAACCTTCAACAGGCACTGGAAAGCCACCAAGGAACAATGTACTTTTTTACCAGCTCTTTGGACAGAAGAAGAAGTGAGCAATGAGGTGATGACCTACATGACAGCTCAAGAGCAATCAGCCTGGGAACTGCAGCACTTTCACCATTATAGTGAAGTGCACTGGAGGACGCTCAAAATAGAAGCCTGCAGTGCTGGTTCAGTTCTTTCAGGCTGTTAACAAGGGCTGGGAAGAAGAGGAAGAGGAGGGAAGAACAGAACTGACATAAATGGGTAATTATTATTCGTCACGCAAGAATGCTAAGCTAAGATGCTATGATGCAGTGTGATAAAACCTCTCATTTATTTTTGAAGCATTGTCTCATTACTACACTCTAGCCTGTATCAGCATTTTAATTTTTATCTATTTCCAGATTATAACCCAACCCTAAAAATGTGTTTATGGTGAAAACTGGCACATGAGTCTCAGTCTGAAAGAAACTTCTAATTTCTGCCAAATAATTACATTTATTTGTCTGAACTAAATAGTGATAATTTTAAAAAGTGTAAAATTTAGAACTCTTAACCTGTATTTGCTCTGTTCAAGGACTTATCACAGAAAGGTACAGGTCAGAGAAGCCCCTCAGGATTCACCAAGTCCAACCAATAACCCTACTCTACAAGGTTCACCCTAAACCATATCTCCAAGCACCACAGCCAAATTCCTTTTGCTTTGAAACACATCCATCAGCCATCTGAGCCAGTTGAGGGTGCTGGGGTTGTTTAGTCTGGAGAAGGCTAAGGGGAGTTCTTATTGCTTTCTTCAACTACCTGAGAGGAGGTTGCAGGAAGGCTGAAGTTGGTGTCTTCTCCTGAGTAACCAGAAAGAGGGTAAGAGAAAATGGGTTTACATTGTGCCAGTGGAGGTTTAGAGGGGACATTAAGAAAAAACTTCTTTACTGAGAGAGTGGTGAGGTGTTGGAGCAGGCTGCCCAGGGAGATGGTAGAGTCACCATCCCTGGAGATGTTCAAGAAGCATGTAGATGTGGCACATCAGGATACGGTTTAGTGTTCATGGTAGTTGGGTTACAGCTGGACTAGAAGATCCTAAAGGTCTTTTCCAGCCTTAGTGATTCTAAGATTCAGTAGAGTCTTTAAGTTGCAGACATCTCC
>VWZE01000952.1:344910-359836 GCA_013396675.1 Eubucco bourcierii
CTCCAGCAGCTGCTGTTCCAGCAACAGCCAGAGAGAGACTGACTTATCTAATGTTTTGGTTATTGTTCCTAAACAATTTCTGAGAAAGCCTATGAGTGAAGTAGACATCATGATGTTTTCCTTTCACAGCCTATAGTGTAATTTTCTCTATTAAAATATTCTAATTAGCCTCAAACCAGCACAATGGCTTTAGATACTACTGCATTATAAAACACTGACCAATTCCTAATGAAAAGTCAGACCTATAAGACAGTTTTTCTTTTCTTTGGGGACATTTCACTTTCAATTCTCATTTGGAAAACTTGGCAGTGCTAGGATCTGGGACTTGTAAGTGGAAATACAACTCATAGAGCATCCTCATCAGAATGATGTAAGAGGTCAGCCAGATGCTTTTAAAAAAAAAAAAAAAAAGTGCCCACATCAAAATAACTGAACAGTTGACTATCTAATTTTTAAGCACTAATGATTGATTACAAAAACAAATCTTCTAATTAAAAAGGTCCACAAGAAAACAGCTCTTAGGAGTAATGTCCTAGAACAGCTCAGCTATCTGTTGTGCTGCTGACAGTTGGGACACACAGTCTATTTACTTGCTTGGTAGACACACACTGTAAGCCACCCCAGAATCATGTAACTGAAACTATTTCCACACATCATCAACAAAATTTTATTATACTGTAAGGGCTTGTGAAAAAAAAAACAAACCACACACTATTTCTCTTTCAGTCATGCATCTGCTGAAATATACAGACTGCAGATACAGTTTTTTACTTCTGAGTTGGCCTATATTTATTGTTGTCTTTCACCTCCAAATCCGGTGCTTTCAGACAGCTCTGGAGATAGAATCATAGAATCAGTCAGGGTTGGAAGGGACCACAAGGATCATCTAGTTCCAACCCCCTTGCCATGGGCAGGGACACCCTACCCTAGATCAGGCTGTCCACAGCCTCTTCCAGCCTGGCCTTAAACACCTCCAGGGATGAGGCTTCCACCACCTCCCTGGGCAACCCATTCCAGGCTCTCACCACTCTCATGCTGAAGAACTTCCTCCTCATGTGCAGCCTGAATCTCTCCACCTCCGGCTTTGCTCCATTTCCCTTAGTCCTGTCACTACCTGATAACCTAAAAAGTCCCTCCTCAGCTTTTTTGTAGGTCCCCTTCAGATACTGGAAGGCCATGAAGCCTCCTCTTCTCCGGACTGAACAGCCCCAACTCTTTCAGTCTGTCCTCATAGGAGAGGTGCTCCAGCCCTCTGATCATGCTCATAGCAGCATAGTGCTACCAGAAATGAAGGAGTCTCACAGCACACACAAAACATGTGCTTATTCTTCATTTACAATGATTTTGTTATGATGAAGATCTTCACCATGAGGGTGGTGAGACCCTCAAACAGGTTCCCAGGGTGGTGGTGGAAGCCTCATCCCTGGACGTGTTTAAGGTCAGGCTGGATGAGGCTGCAGACAGCCTGATCTAGTGTGAGGTGTTCCTGCCCATGGCAGGGAGGCTGGAACTAGAAGACCCTTGTGGTCCCTTCCAACCCTGACTGATTCTATGATTGTATGATTTTACTAATGCACCACCCTCCACACAAAAGATACTGAGCTTCCAAGGTGCAATTCAAATGCCCTTGACTGCTTCAGCCATTGTGGTCTCTTCACTCTGCCACTTTGTTCCTGTTCTGCCTCCGTGATGCTTGCCTTGCCATCACCTCTCACTTATGCATCCCTGACATCCCTTCTGAATTTCTTATCTTTCTCAAGACATACTGTTCCTATACCAACCAGCCAAGATTTGTTCCACCCTCCTCTCTCCAGTTCCCGAGGCTTGTTTTAATTATTTCTGTTATCTTATTTCTGTGTGTGGAAGGCAAATGAGTAAGGTTCACCAAATGATGTGGAGCTGAGCTCCATTATTTCTTGATGTCCTCATCAACCAGCAAGGGCAGGTTCTGGTGGCAGACACCCAGCCTGACTCACATAATCCAGGGTACTTTAAGCACTGCCAAATCACTTCTCAGAAAAGAAAGCTGGGATACATATGACAGTCAGTTCTGGGAAGCCACACCTAAAGGCTGAGTAGTCCTGATTAAACTATACTCCTATGACCATTTAAAGCCATTGGTGATTGCTAACCATAATAGGTAAGAAGTCAAATTATGTTTCAAAAACTATTATGCTGAGAAGAGAGTGAGTGTAGTTGTGGTAGTTTGACCCAGGCCAAGCCACGGAGTTCTCCAGGAGGACCAGAGAGGTCCAAGAAGTAGACCCCAGAAACCATAATTTTGTTATTCAGTCCCATAATCCTGTTCTTGCTTTATAAGTGGACAGCAAACCCATATCTTTCTCTTTTCCTTCCCTTCCTTCAGCACTCTAGAGGGAGTTTTATCTGGGTAACTACAGAGTTGTGACCTGCCCGCAGTCTTCAAGGTCACAGTGATTTTCTTGCCACATTGTGGCATATTTGGGTTCAACAGGAGACACTGAGGGGGGAGAAAAGGAGCACTGCTTGGGGGGAAGGTTTTGAGAGAATTTTCATGTATCTTATATCTGTATTAGGTGTTAAGGACTCTTGTATTCCATATAGAATGGTTTAGGTTGGAAGTGACCTCAAAGATCATCCAGTTTGAACCCCCATGTGACATAGGCAAGGACACCTCCCACTAGAACAGGTTGCTCAAGGCCTCATCCAACCTGGCCTTGAACACCTCCAGGGAGGTTGTGGAGCACAGAAGTGCAGAAGGTAATCAACTGTGATGGTTTGGGAGTTCTCCACCCCCCACACTTTGTAAAATGACCCAGACTAGAACTCAGCCAGCTGGAAGTTAAGGACTGAAGCTCTATTTACAGCTCAGCACAATGTACAGCAGAGATATACACTATAGACAGGAATAGTTACAGAAATAGACAAGTTAAAGGGAATACAGAAACACAACTCCCCTCCCAGAAATCAGAGACCCCAGGAGGGGCTCCCAACCACCCTTCCACCTTCTCCCCACCCCTATACCTTACCCCAAGGTTTGCCCCATGCACAAGGTGAATTAGGAGGATCGGCCAGGGGGGTTAGAAGAAAAGTGGTTAGTGAAGATTAATCGGCAAAGAGGAGCCAGAAGCTGCTAGACCGCCCGAGACGCTGTGCCCCTAGAGAGAGATAGACCCAGACTGACTTATCTATGTTTTGAGTTATTTTTCCCAAACAATCTCAGCAAGCCTATGAGTGAAGTAGACATCCCCATGTTTTCCTTTCACAGCCTATAGTGTAATTTTCTCTATTAAAATATTCCAATTAGCCTCAAACATCAACCTGTGCCACTGTCTCACCACCCTAACTGCAAAGAGCTTCTTCCTAACATCCACTTTCAATCTCCCCTCTGACACTTCAAACCTATTCCTCCTCATCCTGTCATTACAAGACCTTGTCAATAGTCCCTCCTCAGCCTTCTTGTAGCCCCCTTCAGATCCTGGAAGGCCACTCCAAGGCCTCCTGGAAGCCTTCTCTTCTCCAGGCTGCAGAGAACCAACTCTTATAGCCTGTCCTTGTTTTGTGGCAGTACACCCAAACCCCCTCTCCCTGCCACAAAGACAGGATGGGAGGAAACAGGGAAGCTGAGATGAAGGGAGCCAGGAGACATACCTCTGCCTCCCAAGCCTGTGGATGGGTAAATTCACATGGACCCTTCCCCCAAGCCATGTACCAGGCAAAGACCCCATGCTGGGGCATGCATGGGCATGCTTGAGGCACAGAACTGATGGATATTAGTTTCTGGCCTCTTTTTGGCTTTGGACATGCTTGATGGTTGTCCCAGCATAGGGCCATGAGCTACCCAAGACCAGAGGACAGAAATGGCAGAGCTGCTCCAACCCTCTGAGCATCTTCATGGCCTCTGGAATCCCTCCAACAGTTTCAAGTCCTTCTGGTGTTTGGGGCTCCTGAACTGCACACAGTACTCCAACATCATGGATACTGCCTTAGAGAAGTCAAAACCAGTGAGGTTTTATATCTTGTTTATACCTTCACCCCTCAACAAGACACAGACAAATAATTTAAGGATGTGGCGAGTTAAATAATAAATGCAATTGAAAAAAACCCCAACCTATTCTAGTGCTCTGGGTAGGATATATTTCTATCTGCACACTTCCCCAGCTTTCTATACCCTTTCAGAGTGTACTCAATGTTGCTTTCTCATATCTTTCAAAGAAATCAGTTGTGTATCACACAGGAAATCTGTTTTTAAAAGGCATTTAATTTTTTCCTACATCTTTAAGTGTACCTAACTAACTTAGCAAATACCTATTTTTCTAAGACACTTTATTTATATGTTGTTGCTTTTTTCCCCTCTGTGGCTACCCAAACTTAAGATACAAGATCAGAGAAGCTCACTTCTGCAAGAAGAACAGACAAAAACTCAAAGCTTTACTTACAGAGACTAAGCACTCTGAGAAACTGAAGCAAAATTAAAAATTCACAGTTATTCTGGAAAAAAAACAAAACCCAACAAACTAGATGTCTTGGAAAAGGAATGTGTTAGAGAGCAGCCCCATGGAGAAGGACCTGGGAGTCCTGGTGGACAAAAAGTTCTTCAAGTGTCCTCATGGTCAAGAAGGCCAATGGGATCCAGGGGTGCATTAGGAAGAGTGTGTCCAGCAGATCCAGCGAGGTTCTCCCTGCTCTGCTCTAGTGAGGCCCCACCTAGAATACTGCATCCAGTTCTGGGCTCCCCAGTTCAAGAAGGGACAGGGATTTACTGGAGAGAGAGGGCTACAAGGATGAAGAAGGGACTGGAGCACTGCCTGATGAGGAAAGGCTGAGAGCCCTGGGGCTGCTTAGTCTGCAGAGGAGAAGGCTGAGAGGGGATCTGAGCAATGGATAGAAACAGATGAGGGTTGGGGGTCAGGAAGGAAGGGACAGGGACAGTCTCTGCACACTTGTGCCCTAGGATAGGACAAGGGATGGAAAATGCATGCAGTACAGGAAGTTCCAGCTCAACACAAGGTCAATGTAGTAATTTCACCAAGGTGATGACCAAGGTATGTGAAAAACAAGATGAGTTTTAAATAAACCAAGTAGATTATAAGAATCAGAGAGGAGAAAGGAAGAGTAACTTATGTAAAGAGTAAAGAAAAAGAATTTTGGGTTGGTTTTTTTTTTGACAACTGTGATAAAAGGATCAAAAATTTGAAACTGTGAATATGTATTAACACAAATCTAAATAAAGTTGCACTGTGTAGGAGTTCAGTAAGTGTAACTGGGAATATTTTGGAACTATTCATAGCAACTGCATGTCTCAAAATAACAAAAACCCATAAGCTTGAATTAAAAGGTTTTTAAAAGATCAGACACACAAACTTTAAAAGATTGAGTAAAGTGTATAAGAGGGGAAGGGAGGCAGGGGGAGGGAGGCCAGGGAAGGGAGGTCCAAACAAATCCTTTAAAATGGAGGAAGAGAAAAAGGATAAAATCTTGGGTGAATCAACTTGGGGAAAAGATTCACCAGCTACAGAGATAAAGCAGACACCATAAAACACATGCCAACTTTTAGCCTGGTAATAAAGATTACGTGCTCTGAATGAAAACAGCACAACAGAGTCTTTTAATTAGTGAGCACAAGCAACGCTAAAGGAAGGATCTGGAAAAGCTTCTGTTGACTGTAGAACCAAAGAAAAAGGCCACAATAAGGTCTTGGAGCCTTTTCTTCTCCAAACTAAACAACCCCAGCTCTCTCAGTCAGTCCTCATAGGAGAGCAGCTCCAGCCCTCTGATCATCCTCGTGGCCCTTCTCCAGACACACTCCAACATGTTCATATCTTTCCTGTAATAGAGGCACCAGAACTGGATGCAGTATTCCAGGTGGGGTCTCACCAGAGCAGAGCAGAGGGGGAGAATCACCTCCCCTTGCCCTGCTGGCTGCATTTCTTCTAATGCAGCTCAAGCTCTGGTTGTGTCTCTGAGCTGCAAGTGCACACTGCTGGCTCATGTTGAGCTTCTCATTCACCAGCACCCCCAAGTCCTTTTCCTCAGGGCTGCTCTCAAGCCACTCACTGCCCAGTCTATATCTGTGCCTGGGATTGCCCTGACCCAGATGCAGGACTTCATACTTCTTTTCTTTTTAATTGGAGAAAGTAGTAACACTGTGCACAGAGTTATGAGGCATTGAAACTTAAAATCCAATTAACTGTGATAGTTCTACCATACCATGTATGGAAAACAACAAAAAACAGGGACAGCAAGGCATAATTCTTATCTAAATTATCACTCTAGTAAAGGAAGAGACACAAAACAACAGAGAAATGAAAAAAAAAAAATCTGCCAACTGAGTCAATATTATCTGATTTTTATTGTATTTTTGAAGCTTCAGTGAGACCATCAGCAGAAAATTCTATAAGCAAAAATCCCAACTTAACATCAATTTCCTAAGCTACATTTCTGTTGTGTCCCTCTGAAAGCTTTTCTCTTTTTTTTTTTTTCCCCCTTTTTAATATCCATAATTGTTATGGAAAGTTATTGTTCAGTAAAATGAGGCTTTTAAATACTTTGTCTCAACATGTTGCTAAGCCTGAAATGATTTTCAGTTGGTTATATTAAATGACTTTCTACTCTTCTGAAAAACATCAAATACGGGGAAAAAAAAAAAACAAAAACCAACAGATCACTGTGGATTTTTTCACAACAGTTCCAGGAAAATAAGCTTTGTGTTAAAGTCATGTTTAACTTTGCTTTATGCACAGCAGACCTCTGCAACGGCACTGCTTTGCCAGACTGGTTACCCAAATGAGTGTTTCTTTCTCCATCAAGAACATCTTTCCTTTTAATTGCTGCTTCCTATATCAGCTTTACAGAATTGAGGCTGGAAGAGACCTCTGAGATCACAGTATCACAGTATCACCAAGGTTGGAAGAGACCTCAAAGATCATCAAGTCCAACCCATTACCACAGAGCTCAAGACTAGACCACGGCACCAAGTGCCACGTCCAAACCTGCCTTGAACACCTCCAGGGACGGTGACTCCACCACCTCCCTGGGCAGCCCATTCCAGTAGCCAATGACTCTCTCAGTCAAGAACTTTCTCCTCACCTCCAGCCTAAACTTCCCCTGGCACAGCTTGAGACTGTGTCCTCTTGTTCTGATCATCCAGCCTAGGACCTAACACCACCACACTGACCAGACCATGGCACTAAGTGCCACAGCCAAGCTTGCCTGAAACATCTCAAGGGACAACAACTCAATACAAGAGCACCTCAATACAACAGAGCTGTGGAGGTGCTGGAGCCAGTGCAGAGGAGGGCAAGGAAGCTGGGGAAGGGCCTGGAGAATAAATCTGATGAGGAGTGACTGAAGGAGCTGGGGACGGTTAGTGTGAAACAGAAGAGGCTGAGGGCAGACCTCATGGCTGTCTACAGCTACCTGAAAGGACATTTTGGAGAGGTTGGTGATGGTCATTTCTCACAGGTCATTAGTGATAGAACAAGAGGAAATGGCTTCAGGCTGCCACTGGGTGGGTTTAGATTGGACATTAGGAAACATTTGTTGCTGGCAAGAGTGGTCAGGCATTGGAATGAGCTGCCCAGGGAGGTGATGGAGTCCCCAGCCCTGGATGTGTTTCAAGGTGTTTTGTCTGTGGTGCTTGGGGCTATGGTTTAAGGGTGCACTTTGTAGAGTAGGGATAATGGTTTGGCTTGGTCATACTGGGGGCCTTTTCCAACTGGAATGTTTCTGTGATTCTGTGACACTATGGCTACTCTTATGGTCACAACCCTCAGCCTTCCAAACATCTCCCTAATCCTTCTGGAGGACATGGTGTCTCCTTAGCCTTGCATGTTGTCTTCTGGGCAATGCTTCAGGCACAATGTTTCTATAATGCCTTTAGTGCATTTAGTGCACTCATAACACAGGAGATATTGCTCTCAGCCAGACTCCTCAAGAATGATTGCGATCCTCAAACCAAAACCAGATTCAGAGCTGAAGTGGCATTGCCCTTACCCTGGCCTGTATCTCCTTACTTGGGCATGGAGTCTTAGCAAGGAAACTGCCATAATACAAACCTTTAAATCTCTTCCGATCTTTCAAACCCAATAAAGGTCAGACTGAGCTCTCTGACCAGAGCCCAGATCATCCCTCTCAAAGGAGTTTCCCTGTCAGCCTCAGTCTTATCCCACCTTCTCCTTTCCGACTCAAACTGTATGCTAAAACAGAGAACCCACTGTGGGCAATGCTAGAACTTTCATGAACTTGCTGGATCACCCCTCCAGGCCACAGCTCACACTAGCGGATGGCTGTGCTTTGCTTGGACACCTTCTCTCACCCTGGCTTCATACTGCCTCACAAATCATATTAAGAGCCCAACTTTGGCCATCTATGCATTAGACAGATGGAGGTGTATGCATACAAAAGAAATCACTGTCCACAAGAAAAGTTTCTCTTATCAAGATCAACCCCTTTGTTCTCTTTCAAGAAACAGCTGGGGTAACTGTGCCCTTCAGCAGATGTAATCCATAAGAGGCACAGAAAAGCCAACAGCTTAGTCAGCAAGGGCAGAGAGGGAGAGGCAGATCATTTGTTTAAAAAGAGCAGAGGAATAGAGCACAGGGGAATACTGTGCCAAGGAGAGGTTTTACTTTATTATCAATTCACATTAAAATATTCTTATTATTCAAAGAGATAAAATGATGGTAGAGGTTTGGGTGACCAAATATTATCCAAGTTTTAAGCTCTGGGTGACTAAAATCACAGAACTGCAGAATTATTGAGGCTGCAATAGAGCTCTGAGATCATCCAGTCTAGCCTAGGACCTAACACCACCACAGCAACCAGACCATGGCACTAAGTGCCACAGCCAAGCTTGCCTTAAACACCTCCAGGCAGGGCAACTGCACCACCTCGCTGGGCAGTCCATTCCAGTCTCTAATTCCCCTTTCTATCAGGAAGTGCTTCCTAACATCCAACCTAACCCTCCCCTTCAGGCCATGCCCTCTCGTTCTGGTACAAGTTGCCTGGCAGCAGAGCCTGACCCCCACCTGACTACACCTTCCCTTCAGGCAGCTGTAGAGTGTGCTAAGGTCCCCCCCTGAGTCTCCTCTCCTCCAGGTTATCCCAGCCCATCTCCCTTAGCCTCTCCTCAGCAGCCTTCCCCTCCAGACTCTTTCCCACTCTCATTGCTCTCCTCTGGCCCCACTCTAGTCCCTCAATATCTCTTTTACAGTGAGGGCTCAGAGCTACACACAGTGCTGGAGGTGAGGCCTCCCCAGTGCCAGTCCAGGGCAGAATGACCTAGAATCATAGAATCATAGAATGGTAAGGTTGGAAGGGACCTCAAGGGTCATCTAGTTCCAACCCCCTGCCATAGGCAGGGACACCTCCTACTAGTACAACTCACTCAAGGCCTCGTCCAACCTGGCCTTGAATACCTCCAGGGAGGGAGCAGCCACAACCTCCCTGGGCAACCTGTGCCAGTGCCTCACCACCCTCACTGGAAAGAACTTCCTCCTAAAGCACCTCCCCGGTGCTGCCGGCCACACTAGTCCTGATACAAGCCAAGATGCCATTTGCCCTCTGTGCCACCTGGGCACACTGCTGGCTCACTCCCAGCCTGCTGTCACCCAGCACTGCCAGATCCCTTTCTGCCACGCTGCTCTCCAGACACTTATCCCCCAGCCTGTAGAGCTGCATGGGGTTATTGTGGCCAAAATTGGGATATTAAATCTAGTTACTGAAACCCAAGCAGCCGGAAGACACAGAGAATCTTCAGCTAACACTGATTTGCAAAACATTATGTTAGGCTGGGCACAGATTTTACAGCAATGAGAGATGTGTTCCTCTGCAACCTGCACTAGATTCTCTGGTCCTGCTCTGGTAGAGGGGTTGGACTCGATGATCTCTGAAGATCCCTTCCAATCCCTAACATCCTGTAGTCCTGTGAAACTGCTAGGAGACAATATAGATTGGGGGGGAAAAAAAAAAATAAAAAAGAAGGGACTTATTTCCTTTTACCAGTATGAGAAGTTAGTTCACAAATTACATCAGTTAGACTTCTGTCTCCCATCTCAGATTTTCATTATGGAAATCTCAGGTTGCCTGAGTAGCTTTACCTGAATTTGCTCAACAGTCCTCCTTTAAAAAAATGAAAGATTTTATAAAGATTGATAGTTGGTACAATCATAACTACTGATAGTTAACTTCACTGGCAGCCTTTGAGATATTTGTAACGAGACATGCAATGTGTCCTCGCGGAAGCACGCAGTGAGAGTTGGAAATTTACCTCTCACCATAAAATCAGTCATCCATGAATCATACCAGAAGAACAGCTGAGAGCTTTAAATTGCACAGCTCCATCAGAACAGTGGTTCTTTGTCATACTCCTTTTGTTTTTTTTCACCCCTCTGTACTAGAGCCTATATTAAGCATCTCTTGAGGGCAAAAATTGTTAATTGCACATGCAGGGTTTGACACTGCAGGGCCCCTGCCTTGTGGGGACCTACATTCTCCTCTAGCACATACTAAAACAGTGTCTGTATTTCTGTTCTGGCGCTCTCACACAAGTGCAAGCATATCAGCATTTACATCGCAATGCCTCCTACCTTCTTCTTCCTGACAGACTTTGTGACTTTATTTGCCAACCAGAATGCCTGCCCTATATATTACTTGACTTGGATTCACATGACGCTGTACTAAGAGATATTTTACCTTTCAGGAGGAAAAACTCTCAGTATAACCTTCTGACAATGTTTTTAGTACCTAAATGCTTGTACACAGTGAGAATGATGGCAAACAAATACTATCTGCTGTGATCTTGAGCAACAGCAGCATTTTTCCTACCAAAAGATGGGGAGGAAAAAAAACACAGATGAATGATTTTGTTAGCTATTTCAGCACATTGTGTGAAAAATAAAACCCAAACAAACATGTGGAATGATGGTTAAGGCAACTGCCAAAGCCAGGTTTCTAAATAAACAATTGTGACCGTTTGGGAGTTCCCCGCCCCGCACACTTTGTAAAATGACCCAGACTAGAACTCAGCCAGCTGGAAGTTAAGGACTGAAGCTCTATTTACAGCTCAGCACAATGCACAAGCAGAGATAAACACTATAGACAGGAATAGTTACAGAAATAGACAAGTTAAAGGGAATGCAGAAACACAACTCCCCTCCCAGAAATCAGAGACCCCAGGAGGGGCTCCCAACCACCCTTCCACCTTCTCCCCACCCCTATACCTTACCCCAAGGTTTGCCTTACGCACCAGGTGAGCTTGGAGGATTGGCCAGGGAGGTTAGAAGAAAAGTAGTTAGTGCTAAGATTAATTTGGCAGAGAGAAGCCAGAAGCCTGACTGCCTGAGATGCTGTGCCCCAGAGATTCTGTGTTATCTAATGTTTTGAGTTCTTCTCTTAAACATCTCAGAAAGCCTATGAGTGGACATCACCATGTTTTCCTTTCACAGCCTAGAGTGTAATTTTCTCTATTAAAATATTCCAATTAGCCTCAAATCAGCACAATAATATCAAAAGCCATGTCATTAGAGGACATGAAAAATGTTTCTACCTTTTAGGTCGTAATACACAGTTCTCCATACAGCACAGAGTCTTACAGCTCTTGTTTGCAGTTGTTTGTCACAGGGCTTTTGCAGTGGAAGGCTTTGATGGATTCCTTCCATACTATGGCAGTGGTATATTCTCTCATATACTCTACAAAGCTATCAAGCAGGTGTCCTGGAAGGCTAATAGGCCTAAAACATGTCCTGGTTTGCCCCACCCTTCTGCTGATGGGGGAAGCAAGAGCAGGAGGTAAACAAAGGCTTGGGCCATTGTGTCCCCTCCCAAAGTGATAAATAGTTACTCACAGGTGTTTATGCACTTGTGAGGAGGTACCACTACTGCTGTGACAGTTCTGAAGTCAACGGGGTTTTGCTGTAATGACTATAGTCCCAGTGCCTTTCCTCCTAAGCAGTGACAGTATAAAGAGGTTGTTTATCACTATTTTAAAACAGGCATGTAAATTCAGAACTCTGGACACATTAAATAATGCTGCACAGTTTAACACATGGATGAACAAGTAATTAGACTTACTTGTTTGTGGATTAAATGGCTGCACATACACACACACACATACACAAAACCAACAAAAACCAAACCCCAAAAACAACCAAAAAAAGGGCTTTTGTTCAGCCTAAGAAATGGAAATGGGAAGGAAAAAAAAAAAAAAAAAAGTAAAAACTCAGGAAACTCTTTTCTCATATTTGCATTCTACACTGCAAAAAAATCAAGAACAATGAGATTACACTTTGATTTTCAGTACAGCCATGCCCAGAGGATTTTGGGAACCTTACTGGAGAACAACAAAAAGCATCACACCAAAAGATGAAAAAGCATACTGAATTGTATTTTCAGAAATCACTTAAGCTCTGGGAAAACTTATAAACAACATCTAAATCATCAGTTTCTTCACTGAAAAAGAGAATACATCACATTTTAACTGCAACATCTCCTTGCCAGGTCATGGCAAAGTCTGAGAGATACCTGATTCAGTGCCTTCCTGTCTTAAAGGAGGGGAATAATATTACCTGAGAGTATGTATGAGTTGTAGAATCAGTCAGGGTTGGAAGGGACCACAAGGATCATCTAGTTCCAACTCCCCTGGCATGGGCAGGAACACCTCACACTAGATCAGGCTGTTCAGAGTCTCATCCAGCCTGGCCTTAAACACCTCCAGGGATGAGGCTTCCACCACCTCCTGGGGCAACCTGTGGCAGTCTCTCACCACCCTCATGCTGAAGAACTTCTTCCAAACATCCAGTCTGAATCTACCCATTTCTAGCTTTGTTCCATTCCCCCAGTCCTATCAGTACCTGATATCCTATGAAGACCCCCTCCAGCTTTCTTGTAACCCCCTTAAGATACTGAGTGAAAATCCCTCACACTGTTTTGCCTCTACCCACAGACTTCCAGTTATCAACACAGGTGGAAAACATTCGATCCTCAGTGACAGACAGTTCAGAGTCGTGAACTCTGTGAGGGCTCATTTTTTAAATGCCAGTAAGCAATGGGTCTGATATTCCCAGAAGCATCCCAAAGAAAGGGAAATGATCCTTATTTTTCTCACAGAACAAGTATCCATGACTCACACCCAGTCACTCATATATAAAGATGGAGGGAAAGAAACTGTGATAGAGAAGTACTGTGATAGAGGCAAAAAGGAAAAAAAGAGGATACCAGATAGGCTAGAAATAATAACAACTCCCCTAATTTGAGTCCTGAAGCTTTTAATATCGAGGCATTTATTTCATATAGCTACTGTGCATATATTGCAATATCTTCCCCAAATACAGTATTTAATCAAAACAAGAAGAGGATAAAAAAAAAATATGAGAAGTAGAAATACTCAAGTGAAATGTCCATCCTCCATTTACATTTCACCTGATGGGTTTTGTTACCACAGAATCACAGAAACATTAAGGTTGGCAAAGCCCTTCAGGAGTGCCAAGTCCAACCCATGTCCCTACTCTACAAGGTGCACCCTTAAACCATAGCCCCAAGCACCACAGACAAAACACCTTGAGACACATCCAGCCTTGGGGACGACTCCACCTCCCTGGGCAGCTCATTCCAATGCCTGACCACTCTTGCCAGGAAAAAATGTTTCCTAATGTCCAGTCTAAACCTACCCAATGGTAGCTTGAGGCCATTCCCTCTTGTTCTATTACTAATGACCTGTGAGAAGAGACCAGCACCAACCTCTCCACAATGTCCTTTCAGGGAGCTGTAGACAGCCTTGAGGTCTCCCCTCAGCCTCTTCAGTTTCCAAACTATATTTATGATTAGATGTGTAGTTTTGAATATAACTTATTTATATATACTTCCCAAATAGTTTCTGACTAGAGACAAAGGAAGTAGATAATGTGCAGGAGACGTACATAAAGTACATAATGGGCAGGAAAAAAGAACAGGAAAGTAAAATGACAACAGATGAAAACTCCACATGCACCACTGTGCTAGGCAGGATGTGTCACAGTGGACCTGAAGTTTCCTTAGCAGCCTGATAAGAGCAATTGGCATCTTGTAACAAGGTAAAGAGTATCACAAGACTCTCACTCCTCAAAAAGAAAAAACAAACCCACAACACCATTTGGATGATTTCAAATGAGTGAGTCATTTATCAGCTCACATTTTGAAAGTAATGAAGCTATTTCAGACCACCTAAAAGGGAATGTATCTTTAAGTGCTCCAAACAAATCTCTAGAACAAGTCTCCCAACAAGTCTCTAGAATAATGTGCAAAAACAGACTGAAATGTTCTCATCAGAAGCATAAAGCTTCTGTTCCTGCATCCTTTCTGGAGAGATGTAATGAACTATTGGGAAGTGATAGGACTGGAGGGAATGGAGTAAAACTGGAAGTGGGTAGATTCAGATTGGTTGTTAGGAAGTCCTTCACCATAAGGGCGGCGAGACACTGGCACAGGTTACCCAGGGAGGTGGTGGAATCATAGAATGGTAAGGTTGGAAGGGACCTCAAGGATCATCTAGTTCCAAAGCCCTGCCATAGGCAGGGACACCTCCCACTAGGACAGGTCACTCAAGGCCTCGTCCAACCTGGCCTTGAACACCTCCAGGGAGGGATCAGCCACAACCTCCCTGGGCAACCTGTTCCAGTGCCTCACCACCCTCACTGGAAAGAACTTTCTCATAACATCCAGTATAAATCTTCCCTCTGCCAGTTTAAACCCATTGCCCCTTGTCCTGTCATTACAAGACCTTGTCAATAGTCCCTCCCCAACCTTCCTGTAGGCCCCCTTCAGATACTGGAAGGCTACTATCAGGTCTCCTCAAAGCCTTCTCTTCTCCAGGCTGAAGAGCCCCAACTCCCTCAGCCTGTCCTCATAGGAGAGCTGCTCCAGCCCTCTGATCATCTTTGTGGCCCTCCTCTGGACCCGCTCCAACACTTCC
>VWZE01000954.1:10371-26079 GCA_013396675.1 Eubucco bourcierii
TCAGAGAGGGGAGGGAGACGGCTCAGAGAGGGGAGGGAGACGGCTCAGAGAGGGGGGGGAGACGGCTCAGAGAAGGGAGGGAGAAGGCTCAGAGAAGGGAGGGAGAAGGCTCAATCAGTCAGGATCGGAAGGGACCACAAGGATCATCTGGTTCCAGCCCCCCTGCGTAGCCAAAGAGATATAACTAAACCAGGATTTAAATTTCCCTGCTGTTGCTCATAGTGACTCATAGGATGAAAGTTCAAATTCTGACCTGGTGCTCTTACAAAAGAAAAATCAGGTCTTGCCTCTAAAAATGTGTTTTGTTGGTAACAACAATGCAACAGGGAAGCTGATGAAGCTGGATGAAGCTCTGCTGGTCAGAAATCCTAGCATTTGCAGGAAGTGTCAAGCTATACACAGGATTATTGATGCTGCACTTGAATTTCCAAATCTGATGCTGGTTTTGGCATAGTCCCCTTCAAAACACCCTAGGGCTGCTGCCTATGGCTTAGAACAGACATCACAAAAGTACTTTTGAAGATAGTCGTTAAAAGCATCATGATAAACCAACCTTTTATCTACAACAGTTCTGCTTTAGACCCTTCATAACTAGACCCAGGTAGGACCACTCCATTGACAGCTCCTGGGGATCCTTTAGTGTAAGTTTACTCCATATCCAGCCAGTGACTGAGAATGCAGGAGGGGGCTGGTTGTGTGCTCCTAAAGCCCAGGAGCTGACAAGTGCTTCCCATATTGTGAGTCTTCTCTGCCACTCCTCCTCTGCTGCTTCCCTCCCATCCCTTCTTGGCATCTGCTGGGAAGAGGGTGGGGAGGCAATGCTGCTCTGTATGGTTTTCCTGCAGCTACCTACCTTTTTCATCTGCAAGTGACTCCCTCTCTGCTGCAACTCAGGCTTTCCCAGCCAGCCACATGATCAACCTGACAAGGCTCTTTGGTTTCCTGGCTCTGATGGCAGCCAGGAACAAGCACAGCAAGCTCCTGCTTCACCGGGTGGCCACTTAGGAAAAAAACCTCCCTCAAACTGCCTGCAACTATTTAGTGTTTGGAAAGTGGTTCTCTTTTTTAGGCCCAGAAATGTATCTGATAAAAATTAAAGTTTTGCATGTTGAAGGAAAAAAAAACCCAAGAAACAAAATCCATACCTTCAGCATTTACAGAAGCAAACCACTCAAAACTCACTTGGATAAGAGGGAAGGGAATATGGATTGAAGCTTGAGGAGGGGAGATTTAGACTGGATATTAGGAAGAATTTGGTGAGACACTGGCACAGGTTGCCCAGGAGGTTGTGGTTGCTCCCTCCCTGGAAGTGTTCAGGACCAGGTTAGACAAAGCCTTGAGTGAGCTGTGCTAGTGGGAGGTGTCCCTGCCTATGGCAGGGGGTTGGAACTTGATGATCTTTGAGGTCCCTTCCAACCTATGATTCTATGTGTGTATATACACACTCACATACACCTTCCTAACTGTCCTACGTCCCACAGCAAGTGGCAAAAGCCTGGTCAGAAGGAATGAAGTGTTACTAAAAGCTCTGTGGATGAACTGTTACCAAAAGCTCTGTGTCACACCCTTCTCAGTTCTGAGGGATGCACAGGTGTACTGTGCATTTGATGAGCCACCTGGTCACACAGCATGGCAAAATGGAAATAGGGTCACACCCAGGCAGAGAGCACAGCTACCTGCCAAGGTTCTGAAAACCCTTCCAAGAGGTTGCACAAGTGTGGAAGTGGTACAAGAAAAGCACGATGCAAAACCCCCTACAGCTCTCCACATGGATCACTGCAGAGTAGCCCAGCGTGGAGGCCAGAAAACAAACCCTGGTGACTCAAAGAACAGAGGGCTGTAGTCACCAAGGGAAAGAGAAGGGAGGAGTGTGCCCTTTGGGAAGAAGGCAGTCCCTGGTGTCACCCTAAGAGAGTTACACAGCAGCATGAGCAACACCAGCGAAACGCTGAGATCCCTTGCAACTGAGTGTTTGCCATGATGACACACAGAGGTGTGGCAGATAAAGAGTGGCCACTGATAACACTGGCCTGCCTGGTGCATGCTCCCAGCTCACCATCAGCAGACCCCTCACGTCCTGGCCATGACTGATCAGTGATGACAAACCTCCACCAGGCTCTGGGATGTGTGGATGGTCACTGCCTTCCCCGGGCACGAGGCAGGTGAGCGCTCTCCTGAACCTACCCTACACCAGCAAATCTCCTCAGCCCCCACACAGCTCACTTTGTAGGACCTTGGCTACAAAGGCTTTGTTCAGCTTGCTGATTCCAAGCAGGAGAAGGCTGTCACCTCTCCTCTCCATCCCAAGTTTTGGGAGGAGATTGGTTAACCACTGAGAGGCTTTATCTGTTCAAACCCATGGGTGAACCTTAAGGCAAGGACTTGTTCCCCTCAGGGCAGGCTCCTCTCACCTGTCCACACACTGGCAATTTTGTAGTCTGTTACTTGATGAAGTGGCTCACCTGCCTGCTCTTACACTTGGCACTGCATCACATGGCAGTATGAAATGTCTTCTTTCTACCCCCTGAGCATCCCTCAGGAAGGGAATTTGCAACCCCCTGGAATCCCAAACAGACCTCAGGCTTTGTTGTAAAGCGCAGTAGGGAGCAGCAGTATGAGGACCTGGGCTGCAAGTCTGCCAAATATTTCTCTGAGCAAGGCAGAAGTGAAATTAGAGAAGCAGGTGAGGAATCCTACACTAGACCTCGACAGGCTCTCATTTTGAAAGATGAATTCAAAGAGCAGGAGGAACTACAGCTCTGCACATCTGCTGTCTCAGGAACACAACAGAGGCAGCAATCGAATGCGCTCAATTAATCCACTAATTTAACAGAGAATCAAAATGGGCTTCAACACCTGGCTCTAGGGAGTACTCCACCCAGTTTCCTTCATTAAATATTCATGTTTAGGAGTGAATCTTTGTGTGAAAGGCAGTGGCTGTGTTCAGGTAGCAGGTAGGTGTGAGAACTCTTATCTAGATGGAGAATGCTGAGAAACCTTTAGCTACCTGCTTCTAGGTCTGAAAATATGACTAACCAACACCTGAACGCAAGAGGAGAGACAGCTCTGGAGCACAGAGAAGTGACTTTAGAGAGGAAAAACAAAACAAAAAACAAAAAACCACCCCAAAACATTGCCCTGAGTACCTCACATGAAATTTTAAAGCCAATTATTCCTAGTGCACAGGAAATGTATAAGTAATGAAGGACTAAGGAGCATCCTTTTCATGCACTCATTTTACTACCAGCAGAAGCCAACCTAAATTTGTGATTGCTCTCTGCAAGAATAAATACCTGTATGGAAACCTATCAGCTTAAAGGCTCTTTAACATTATAATTGAAGGCCATTTGAGTTTGCCATATGACAGCTCCTCAATTGCTATGATTTCTGGCTTGATTTTGGATAGTATTTAATAAAGTGCTGCCGAGCCCCTAACCTTCCCTTTCACAAACCAAGTGTTATGCATGTTAAATAGGAGTCAAAGTGAAATACCTATTTAAATGTGTAGGATTAATTAATTTCTCATCAATCTAATCGCCTCCAATGATTTAATAAGCATATATTGTTTGTGTATATGATAAGGGCACATGAAATTCTCCCTTTCCTTGTTACATAGGTGACATTTTCAGTAGTTTCAAGCAGAAGCTTAAAATAAAATAGTGATATATGCCAGCCTTGCTAAGCAGAGAAAAAGTGGAAGCCTGCAGAGGACTAAGGGGACACCTGAGAAGCATTTGATGAGAAAGCAGTAATGATAGAAGAGGAAATGACATTTTCCCCCTCAATGATGTAGTGAGAGGGAAATATTTTGTGTTGTAATTGTGTTTGGATGATATTTACTGACTATCAAACAGGTAAGTTTATCACTTCTGACTTTCCAGCCCTTCCACCACTACAATTATGAAGCCAAAAGGAAAGAGAAAGGAAGTTGCACTGGATACCAAGAGCAGTTGCTGTGAAGCACAGGAACAGGTGAGATGAAGATTTGTTAAACCATCTTGGAAGAAGATGAAAGAGGAGTGTCCATGATAGAAGTTTATTATACCCCAGCTAATTGGGTGTAGAGAAAGCTGGTTTTTTGATCAAGCCAGGGAAGCATCCAAAAGGGCTGAACCTGACAGCTTTAATTACTTCTTGGAATTAATTTTATTTATTTTCCTCCTGTTGGAAAATAAATACAAGACAGAGACAGTCCAACAAGTTCTTGGAATATGCTAGGGACAGCCTTTTCTTCAGAAGGGGAAGAAAGCCATTAAGGGAGTGGCTATTTTAGATCTTCTGCTGACTGGTAGGCATGAACTGGCTTGAATGGAAGGGAACTGAGGTGAAAAGGAACATCATTTAATGATCACTACTACAAAAAAATAAAGGGAAAGCAGGAAAATAATATTGCTTTTCAGTTTGGTTTCTCAGAAGAACAAACCCCAATGTGAACAACCTCCAGAGACTGATAAGCAAGGTTCCTGGGTTCTTAGGAAGACTGTTTAATTAATAAAAGAATGCAGGAGAGCTTGTCTGCTTAAGTCAGTGCTGGAGTCAGCTCTTAATTACCCAAGGTAAAGGGAATAACCTAAATTAGTCAAAAAAACAGAGGATAATACAAATTAGGCTGAGTAAATTAAGCTGTAAGGCTCTACTTAGTGCCTTCACCTTTGAAAGGTTTATGAGCAGATCTCCAAAGAGAGAAGAGCCCCAGAGAGGAGCCTGACGAAGGCAGCTTATGTTCTGTGCCACACACTGCTTGCTGCTGCTCTCCCACAAGAAGTGCTGAGGGAAACCAGGACTCCATTAACCCCCAGTGCCCATAAACCATCCAGCAGCAGCAGCAGACTCTGTATTATTAAACACATTAGCAGATTATCCAAATCCAGAAGAAACTGCTGAATCCACACACACACACATCCCCCACACGACTTCCTTGGCTTTTATGATTTATCTTCAATCAGACCTTTGGGTTATGCATCAAAGTATAAAATGGTGTGGCCTGCTGGAATACTCTTTTAGGTGCTTCATTTGAAGTCTTTTAAAAGTCTTTAGTACAAATGGATCAGTTCCAGGTGAAAGGAGTGACAACTCAACAGCTTGGCTTAGCTGTAAGTGTGAAGCATTTCTTCTAAGAGAAGAACAAAATGCCAGCTCAGAGGTCACCACAAACCAGCTGAATTCTGCCACTCTTACAGAAACATCAAACGTCTCCTTGTTTTTCTAAGAGAAGTCCTTGCAAGGAGTTAATGCAGAAGCCCAGCCAAGACAGCAATAGTAGGGTGAGCAGCATTTTTTTTTTCTGTAGTAGCTCTACTGCAATAAAAATGTCATCCCATCACATTTTGATGTTTTGTCTCTGAAGAACTGAGCTCTTTCTCTAGGCTTGTTTCTAGAGTATCAATAGAACAAAGATGCTGAACGAGACCACAGAGGATGTTTGGGGTTTGTATTTGTGTATTCAACTGAAGCCCAATGAGTCTTTTCCTTAGAGAAATCAGGAGGTGAGATTTCCTGCCTTGAGAAGACTAGACAATAAATGTATTCCTTTTGACAGGCAGAATGTTTTAAGCCCTCATCAAATATATTCAGATGAATATTAGTTCCACAAGCAAGCAAAAACATAAAGCAACTTTTCCAGTTACTGGCCTGCTGAGTACTTCTGCTAATGTGGAAAGAAAAAAAATAAAGAAATAAATCTTTCTCTCTCCATGGAAAGATTACAGTAAAGACAGGAATGGCATTGCACAATGGTGTCTGCAATCTGAAATTAAGTTCTCACATTAGAACAGAAGTAATTAGCATTTTCCCTAGCTTGCTTCCAAGCAGCAGTACTGCTGCCAAGCAAATGAGTAACACTACGTGAGCTAAATGAACACTAGAAAACAAACTCACAGCCATTCCTCCCTCTCTGGAATAAAACTTGGCATAGGAAACAGAACAGGTTATAACTGAGAAACTAATCCAAGTGTGGGCGCTGTTCCCTTATTATTTGGGGTTATATATATTTTATGAACCAAAGGAAAAAGCCATATGGCTTGTGAGAGCACACTGAAGACCTCCTCAAGCCATTTCCATTGCTGGTTCTTCACAACAGCCACAGTCATTCTGCACCTTCCTCACTTCCCTCTGTGATATGCAGTGGAACATTTTCCAGCACCTCAAACACAGGTTTTTTTAAAGGGAGATTGCAATTAGACCTGGTGTTGAAGTCTGCAGTGTAATCATCTTCTTGATGACATAGGTAAGAGTTTGTATCTGGTTTATGTAAGCACAAACATTTTGGTTTTTTCTCTTACCTTCCTCAGTGCTGCTGGTAAGGAGGCAGTAGACATTGATATTGCTGGAAGAACATATGAGTGTGGACAGATTACTGGTGGTATTTGGCTTTCTGGAACATTGTAGTGTCTGCTTGATGTATCATAGTACCTGAAAAGAGAGTAAATACTGTTTAATCCATACAGAATGATAGGGGTTGGAAAGGACCCCCTGGAGATCATTTAGCCAACCTCCCCCTGCCAGAGCAGGTTCAACTAAAGCAGGCTGCAGAAGATGGCATCCAAGCAGAAGAAGACCCTCCCCAAGTATTTTGCCTTCAGAAAAACAAACCCCAAACCAACCAGCAAACAACCACCAGCGAAACAAACAAACAAAATTAACAACAACAAAAAAAAAAAAAAAACCCAAAACACCCCCCCCCAAAAAAAAAAAAAACCAAAAAAACCCAAAAAAACCCAAACCAAACCACAATAAAGAAAGTTTTGTTTGTCCTTAAAATAGGTTCAACTAAAGCAGGTTGCAGAGGATGCATCCAAGCAGAAAAGACCCTCCCCAAGTATTTTGCTTTCAGAAAACAACATTAAAACCAAACCAAATCAACCAGCAAACAACCACCAGCAAACCAAACAAAACCTAAACAAAACAAACAAAAACCAACCCAAAATAAAAGCTTTGTTTGCCCTTAAAATATGCCTATTTCCATTTCAGTTGGAGCAGAACTCCCTTTCCCATAGGCTGCTTCTTCTGCAGACTCAAAGTCCCAAATCTGGCTCTGTCTGTACAGCTTTTAGTTGCAAATTTAGTTTTATAGCTGACTGCCATAGAGAATTTTCAAAGAGTAAATGAGGGAGCAGAAAAGCCTCAGGCAGATTTGTGGAAGTGTTTGGTTTATTGCCTAACTGTGGTGAAAATGTTTTGACATTTTCACACCTATCCCAATAACAATCTGCAATTATTCTGTTTATTTACCTAGTTCTAAGGAAGAAACTGCCTTGCTCTCAGGAACTGGTTACCTTCTCCAAGCCAAAGCTGACTTGGAGCTGTCAATCTTGCTTTTCATTTTCTGCCTCTACCAGTGGAGGTTGCTTTTGGAGTTGCTCCACACGCATTAGGCATGAGAGACTTTAGAAGTCATCTTAACCAACTGCTCACCTAGTGCTGAAAGATCCTCTTGCACCCCACCCTGTCTAATGTATATACTGGAGGCCTCTGTAAGACTGCTGAAGGAAGCAGCAGTGGACTGAGGACTATCAGTGACTCAGAGCAGTGGAACAAGTGACAGTGTGGGCAGAAGACCAGGAAGGCTCTTGATTAAGTGCAGGTAAGGAGGGGAATACCAGCACACCATGAGAAAGAGGGTGGAAGAGCTGCCAAGTGTTGAGCTGACACCAGCACCCTGTGAGAGGCCACCACTCACAATGGCTCTGCTGCCAAGCATCTGCTATGTAACAAATGGATCAGAAGGGAACATTCCACCCATCCCATCCATCACACCACCAAAGGAGGAAGCTCTGGGAGTAACCACGTGCCCTGGTGTCTCCCCAGGGTACTCCATGTCCTGCTGCAGAAGAAGGCTGTGCTGGTCCCCATGTCAGGCAGCAGCATCCATAGTTAGCTTCCCTCCAGCAATGAAAAAAGGGTCCCCCAAGGGCACCCTCACACCTCATTCCCATGGGCTTGCTCCTGAAGGCTGATCAGTCCCTGAGGCTTAGCTAGAGCTCAGGCTTCTGGCAGGTCCACAACCTGGAAGCCATTGTTTGCAGGCTGTGGACAAGCTGCAGTTTCTTTCAGACACCTTTTTTAAAAAGGACACAGTTTCACACCAGAAGCTGAAGTTGACAGAAGCAGCATGAGAACCTCCAGCCCAAAGGAGGTGTGCTAGAAAGCAGGCAACTCCAGAGTCCCATCAGGTGAGAAGAGGCACTCTGTGGATTTAAGGTCTGTCCTGCTAGCAATCTGCTGAGGAGCTGAGCTCACCAGAGCCTCCCAGAAGCTTTACTTTATGGCACTAGGCAGTTTTCACAGAATAACAGAGTGCCAGGGACTGGAAGGGACCTCCAAAGCTCATCAGTCCAACCCCCCTGCAGAGCAGGATCGCCTAGACCAAGTCACACAGGAACATGTCTAGGTGGGTTTTGAATATTGTGATGGTTTGGTAGTTACCCACACACAGACACAATGAAATCACCCAGACTAGACTCAGCCAGCTGGAAGCTAAGGAATGAAGCTACATTTACAACTTAGCACAATTCACAAGCAGAGATATACACAATACACAGTTATATACAAGTTAAAAGTAGCACAGAAACACAAAAATCCCTCCAAAGATAAATTGGATTGCCAGGAGGCTCTGACCCAACCCTCCCTCCCCCTTCCCTCCCTTCAGCAATAACCAGATCAATCCCCATATATCTCAGGTGATAAATCTGGAGAGACCCGAGGCGAGATGTCAAAAAGAGAAGGAGGTTAGAGGAAATAAAGGGTTGGGTCAGATTAGAGTTAAGCAGCCACAGACTGCCAGAGTGAAGGAGCAGAATAACAACTCAGAACTAACTGAGCAGTGTGAGAGCAGTGAGCTATCCTGTGACCAGTTGTGTTTCTCAGCAGAAGAATGACTGATACAGGTTACTGTTGTTGTGTTTGGTTTTTTTTTTCTCTTTCTTCTCACAGCTAAGTATTTATTATCTCTCAGTGAAATACTCCAATTAGCCTCAAACCAGCACAAATATTGCCACAGAGGGAGACTCCACAACCCACCCTGGGCAGCCTTCAGGTTTCCAGGGAAAGGCTGTGGTAGGGTGAGATGTGAAGAAAGCACAGCTGCAGCTCCTCTGCCCTGACTGCCCGACAGCCAAATCCCCTTCTAGCAGCCCAGATGTGGAGCAGCTCCTCTGCCCTGACTGCCCGACAGCCCAATGCCCTTCTAGCAGCCCAGATGTGGAGCAGCTCCTCTGCCCTGACTGCCCGACAGCCCAATGCCCTTCTAGCAGCCCAGATGTGGAGCAGCTCCTCTGCCCTGACTGCCCGACAGCCCAATGCCCTTCTAACAGCCCAGATGTGGAGCAGCTCCTCTGCCCTGACTGCCCAACAGCCCAATGCCGTTCTAACAGCCCAGATGTGGAGCAGCTCAGCCCAGCCGGCGGCGAGGGGACAGTTAGCACTGACGCAGGCAGCCCACGCCCTGCTTTCCTCACCCCAACCTGTTTGTGTAACCATACCCAGGGCTCCAAGCCCCGAGGGCCCCAGGGGACAGGGGTGCTTGCGACAGGCTGGCTCTGTTAGCAAATGCTGCCAGACGTTTTGCAAGGCCCATCAGTTGTTGGAGGCTCCTGGAGAGGAGCTCTGTCTGCAGAGGTAAGAATTTGTAGATCAGGAGAAAATGGTGGGGTGAATATTTATGATGGACTGAGCAGTTTAATGTTTGCTCCGTCTTTGGCTGCTAAATAACACAACTAATTATGTCCAAAAGGCTCACAGCGTGTTTACCTGGTCTACAGCAATGTGTCTCTGGCATGTTTTCATACAGCTAATGAAAATAATAACTCATTTTGCAGAGAAGCAAAGGAAGAGCAGGAAGGAGGCCCTGGGAATTACCAAGCTTTTGAAGAGAGCATGAGGCACTAAAAGGAAGGAGGAGAAGCACGCAGGAGAAGATGTGGGTACGTGTATCTTTGCCAGGAGAGGGATACAGCAGAAGTATTGGCTGGAAAAGGAAAGCATCAGACTGGAGCTCAATGGGGGAGTGCTCTCTTATGCTGCAAACCACACAGCCTAGCCCCTCATAGCTGCCTGTGCCCAAGTCACTAGCAGTGACTCCATGCTGTCCTATTAACTGCCTGAAGATATTAAGTGTCTTAAAAAGATCACAGCTACAAACAGTTTGGATGGCAACAAACCTGAAGACAGAAGCGTAGGAAAACACTAAGACAGGACCAATAAGCAAACAACTCACAAAGAACAAGAAGCAAGGATGAGATTGCCATAAATTTCAAGCTGATGTTGCTTACTCAAGTGGTATCCTTATAATTTTGTAGCTGTGGCTTCCCTCATAATCCATCCTATTCAGCCCAGATATCCATCTACACCCTGCTTTTACAACAGTCTTCAGCCTGTGCCCAGTGTTCTTGCATATTACCTCCCATTTTCAATCAACACTTTTTTTCCACAAGGTGAGATCATATTTTTAAAATAAGAGAGAGCATGTATGAGCAGGAGCACCTTGATCAAAATAGAAAGGCACACGATGTGTTTATGCAGATCCTCTGCCCAGCCTCCCTCTCCCACAACATATCAACACTTAAAATTTTCCCCTGGGACCAGCAAGTATCGAATTGATCAGCAGAGTATCCGTGCTAAAGGTTTACTGCAAAACACAGAGCAGCCCTAAGAGCAGTAGCAGGCTTTTCCCCAGCTTGCCCACCAGCTAGGTGCTCATGACTGCGATGGATGCACCTGTGCTGTCAAAGGATTTACCTCCCTGGTCACTCCCTGGTCCTGGTCTTGTCAGCCATACCACACAAGCATTGCTTTGTGCTTGGACTCTCCTCTGGAGGAACCCAGCTGCTTCCCTCTGAGGAAAAGCTGAGGTGCAGCTCCGTGGATGGACTCTCCTATGGATGGCAGAGCAAGGATGGGACTGTACCAGCTCTGGCTCCTCCTGCCCTCAGACAGCCCCTGCATGCCCCACACCCCACAGCATGCAGTGTACCTTTGGCATAACGCTAGAGCACCACCAGTCTTGCAGCCAGGAAAGCAGCCCTCACATTACCTCAGACACTTTGAACTGAAGCCACCAAAATATAATTATGGTCTTAGAGCCATGGGGGCATCAGACCCAGGTCAAGGCAGCAAAATCACAGGCAGTTCACTCCAGAGGTGTGTGAGCTTGGGAGGGGTGGATGCTTAGAGGATTGCTCCCTGGGGCAGATCCTGTAGCAGTGCAGACTTTAAATAAGGGTTTGGGTTTCCTTTTTTATAGCACACTATTTGAGTTGCTGTAGTTACAGCCTTAATATATTTTGAGCATTTCAAACAGCCTGCTCTGGGCTGAAGTTTTCCATACAACACTACTGCTTGTTATTCCTTCTGTCATCTCTTCCACAAAACCAGTACAGTCCAGAAGAGTCTGAAACAAGCTACATGCTGCATTTACATCATCTCTTCCCACTGCCTCTGCAGTCCCACTTGTAAAAGAGCTTCTTCCCTTCACTAGGGCACAGTTCAGACCCGCACAGACTTCAGCTCCTGCACAAAGTGGTTTGTGACACTGTGGTAACTAAACACCTCTTGCACCTACCTACCCACACATGGCTTCAAGAAGTCAAAAGCCAGAGCAGATGCAGACATCCTTGGAGGGATGTGTGCTTGGGGGACAGCTTTCTGCCATGGGAGTGACAAGGAGGGTGTATGTGTGTGTGACTTTTATAGCCAAAGCAGCATCTCAAAAGTTCTCCCAGGTCCTGGGACTGACAAGTGGCTCTGAGCTCCTCCTGGGGTATGGCATTCAGAAGCGGTGGGGAGGCAGGCACCCTCTTGTGCCAGCACCCTGCCATCTAATGGCCAGGCTTTGGCTTCACAGGTGAATCAAATTTTACCTTCCTGCCTCCACCTTTCTAGATCCCAGAGATAGAAAAGTCTGTCTAAACTACCTTAGGTCACATCTTGCCAGGGCAGATGTATTTCAACTGGCTTGCTTGGAAGCATTTTGCCATACACCTTAATAACAGAGTCAATAACTCACCCACAAGTAGCCTTTGTTACAGTTGCTCTACTCTGCCTTACTTTGCCACCCTAAATAGTTCCTTTCTTTGTTTGACAAACTCACAGCATTTAAATATTCGCAAGCTTCAGCTCTCTCAGCCATCGTTTAGCATAATTTTCCCTGTATCCTTCTGACAACATCTCTCCAGCAACCCTGTGTCCAGAGCTGGACCAAGTTCCCATTCCAGTCACACCAAAAATCATCACAAAGAGCAGGTCTTGTGCCTCAGGGCTTTGTTCCACGATACATATGCACACACAAACACTGCACAGAGCTTCTTCTGACCCACTGCACCACCACAAACTTGTCCTACTTGTTGGCCACTGCTATACCTCCATGTGTTTGTTTTTTCAGCCCTGCTGCCTTCCCAGTCCAATATATTAATTTCAGGTTATTAAATGTATTTGTTTGCATTTGGCAGTTTGTTGAAGCTCTGAACAACTGCTGATGGTTTCAAGATTCTGGTTTTCTGGCACTTCAGACAGCATGCAATTGTAACTGCCACAGTTTGCAGTCCTCAGAACATGTTTTTTTCCCAAGCCCTAGCACAGACACAGTGCTTCTCTGCAGCCAAATCTTTACTACAGCAAATCCAAGCAGCTTCTGGTCTCTTATTCCAAGTGCCCCTTTACCATTTTACAAAAATCAAGCAGCCCTGCTGCCACAGAAATTACTGCAATCAGTCATTAGGTTTAAAGTTAACTTCCTTAGCACCTCTACTAATTAGGAAACAAACCCAATACAGACACTTGGGACTCAGAATAGCTGCATCTGGATTACGAGGCTGTCGCCCAGATAGTCTCAAAACAGTGAATAATGATTTCAGGGGTACCACAAGCTCAGTCATTGGGTAGCCAGCTAAGATCTTCATGCATAGTAGTGTAGGGCTTGGTCTACATCAGGCCTGTACCAGATCACTGAAGTGATGGAGCAGGTCCAGAGGAGACCACAAAGATGCTCAGAGGGCTGCAGCAGCTCTGCTGCGAGGACAGGCTGAGAGAGTTGGGGCTCTGCAGCCTGGAGAAAAGAAGGCTTCCAGGAGACCTTCCAGGATCTTCCAACCCCCTCAGTCTCTCCTCACAGCAGAGCAGCTCCAGCCCTCTGAGCATCCTTGTGGCCCTTCTCTGGGCACCTTCCAGCACGCCCATAGCCCTCTTATACCAGGGGTTCCAGATTATAATCATGAAATCTTTACCAAAAAAAATAAAGTGCTGTTGTCTTATGCCCTGCTTCGGGGTTGATTTTCGGTTGGTTGGGTTGGATTTTTTGGTCGGAGTCATTATCACCACCTGGCCACTGGGTGGCGCCTCCGCACAGATGCCAGCAGTGCCCAAACCAAGGCAGGTCTGCTGGGGACCACTGCGTCCTCTGCCACTGCCGAGAGAGCCACGGAACGGTCTGCGTTGGAAGGGATCTGAAAGACTACTAGATGAGGCCTCGTCCAACGTGGCTTTGAACACTACCAGGGCTGGAAACTCTCTGGGTAACCTGTTCCAGTGCCTCAGCACCCTCATAGTGAAGGATTCCTTTCTAATGTCTAACCTAAAGTGAGTTTCTTCCAGTTTGAAGCCACTACTCCTCACCCTGTCACTCCATGCCTTTGCCAGAAGTCCCTCCCCAGCTGTCCCCTAGCCCATTTCAAACCTAACATCAGCTCCACATGCACAGCCAAGTTTGGGAGACAGCTAAAGTTTATCCCTAAAAGCTGACTTTGCAAACTGTTCCTGGCATTGACCACTGTTGTTTTCCCACTCCATGTTTGGGAACACAAGATTCTTTGAATACATGCAAGTATCTGACATTTCACTGACAGAGATGCATAACAAACTTGGCTGCTATGTGTTGATACGAAACAAACCACATTTGACATTGCAGCAGCATCTGGTGAGCCCCTGCAAAGTCAAATCCCAGTTTGGGTGGGCAACAAACAGGTAGACACCAGCAAAATCCTTGTTCCTAGAGAGGATTTGTAACTCTGCTGCTCTGAACTAACCCACTGAGTTTACAGCTAATCTTGATATTTATATTCTGACCTAGCTTTTAAAGCATTGTATAAACAATAATCATCACCCTGACTTACCTAACAAAGGCAATATCTCATTTTATAGAGTAAGAAGGTCAAAGAACCAGATGAAGCTGTTTTGAGGAGACAGAAAGCCAGCACCACTCATTTCTTTAAACACAGGATGCTTTTCTCCCTTTGTTCATATTGACTCACCACGACCTGATGAGCAAAAATAAGTTACTGCATAATTTTGCTACTTTCTGTAGCTCCAGTAAGAGATACAGAAGGATGTTTACAAATGCAGGGACATGAAAATACTTCTGAATTCACTCTTGCAACATCTTCCTCCCCACCTTGCTCTTTTATGTCAGTATTAGCATTTGGTTCAAAGTGAGAGTTGGGGGGGGGGAACTGTGAACTCTGGGCTCTTTGCTCTTTAAAAGTCTCCTGTGAGCCTCTAGTAATCTGCTTGAGACTGAAGTGCCACTTGGAAATTGTCCAATGCCCATCTGGGCATTCCTAAATGCACCTCAATCAAAGCAGTGAGTAGGAAAAAGTCTTTAATTGCTAGGGAAGAGTTTTCTGTCCACAAGAAGGGGTAAAACAACTTTATACACACCAAAACAGGTCTCCTGAGTTCCCACTGCCCAAGTGCAGGAAAGTTGGGTACAGAGCCACCAGGGAAGGATGTAGCAGCTAGACACCTGAACACTAGGTCTTGTCACACAGAGATGAGGGACCACAGCACCACACTCAAGCTGAGGACTGCAAGAAGGTCCCTTTCATTGTGACATCCCAGAGGATTACACAGCCTTGCAGCAGCTTAATCACAGAACTTTAGAGGTTGAAGGGGACCTCCAGAGATGATCGAGTCCAACCTCCCCCTGCCAAAGCAGGATTCCCTAGGGTATTTGGCACAGAAACAGGTCCAACTGGGTTTGGAAAGGCTCCAGAGAAGGAGACTCCACAACCTCTCTGGGCAGCCTGTTTCAGTGCTCCATCATCCTCCTTGTAAAGAAGTTTCTCCTCATGCCGAGGTGAAATGTTCTGCGTTCAAGTTTGCACCCATTGGTCCTTATCTTATTGCTGTGAACCACTGAAAAGACACTGGACCCTTCCACCTGATACCTACCCCCCAGATATTTATAGACATCGATGAGATTCCCTCTCAGCCTTCTCTTCTCTTTTCCCTTCCTTAATGCTCCACTTCCCTCCCACCCCAGCCTCTCCTGCACCCATCTGGCCGGCAAGAAGACCCCCATGCAGCTGCTGCAAGCCGACTGGCACACGACGGGGCGAGCTCCAGCAGCACAGCCCGAGAGATAGGAAAGGGACGAATGAATGCGATGCGTGCAGGACGTGTGTGAGGTTTGGCTGGTGCTGCACCAACTCATCAATTTCTCTGTTCACCAGAATCTTCATAAACCACACCCTGCAATTAAAGCAGAGGAACTCACCTGAAACGAGTTGATTTCACCAGCTAAATTAGTACATTGTCTGCAACAAAGGCGCCCAACGAGTGTGGTGGCAGCCAGCTCAGATTTGCATCGATTACACCGAGCCCAGCTGAATCTCAGGCTTTGGGCAGCACAGCACTGAGCCAAGAAAATAATCTTAGAATGATAAGGTTGGAAAGGACCTTAAAGATCAGCCAGTTCCAACCCCCTGCCATAGGCAGGGA
>VWZE01000954.1:28438-38883 GCA_013396675.1 Eubucco bourcierii
AGAAGTAGTTTGAGGAAGTCTTGGAAGCTATGAAGCCTTTTGACAGGAGAACAATGGAGAAGCTGAAAAGGTGACTCAAACCCAATATGTACCAGTCACAGATGCAGCATAGAAATAATCACAGAATCATAGAATGGTAAGGTTGAAAAGGACCTCAAGGATCATCCAGTTCCAACCCCCTGCTGTAGGCAGGGACACCTCCCACTAGCACAGGGCACTCAAGGCTTGATCCAACCTGGCCTTGAACATCTCCAGGGAGGGAGCAGCCACAGCCTCCCTGGGCAACCTGTGCCAGTCTCTCACCGCCCTCACTGCAAACAACTTCCTCCTAACATCCAGTTTCAATCTCCCCTCTGACACTTCAAACCCATTGCCCCTTGTCCTGGCATTGCAAGACCTTGTCAACAGTCCCTCTCCAGCCTTCCTGGAGCCCCCTTCAAATGCTGGAAGGCTACTCCAAGGTCTCCTGGAAGCCTTCTCCAGGCTGCAGAGCCCCAACTCTCAGCATAGAAAAAGGTTTTGTCACAAACTCTAGAACAGCACCAACAGGAGATATCACTACACAGCACATCCTGCAGCCCTACAGACTATCAGCAGCATTTTTCATTTCTATATTCCTTCAAGAGCAATTAACATGGATATTTAAATCACCCAAAGTTACACATGAAAATAAATCGATGGATGTGGATGGGCTTTGCTTTCCTCATCCCTCCACAGAGGTGAGGCTTTCTGCTAGCTCAAGTAGATATCATCACAATGATTTACACCATGAAGTGCTTCTTTAAACTCATATTGGATCCTTAAGCAGGCTTAGCTTACAGAGCAAGCAGCAGCAGACTTCAGGAGTCCTCCTGGCTAGCACCTCACTGCAAGGCAGCTTACCTGTATCTCTGCATCTTCACTCCACAGAGCCAGAAGGTCACAGGCTTCGCTTTCACACTTTGCTTTGCTTCGTCTTTTGAGGGAAGAAAAGTTGTCACCTGCCAGTATTTTTGCCTCTTGCCAAACCCATTTATCACTCCCCTCTTTCACCACCTCCTCTTTTCCACAGTTATCAACAGTGATCTGGCAGGCAGTGAGAGAAGACAAAAGGAAGGAGGCAAAAAAAAAAAAAAAAGCAGAAGAGAGAAGGAAATGAAATATTTAAATGAGAAGCACCTGGGAAAGGAGGGACAGAAACTAGAGAGAATATTCTTTCAACTGGGACACTGACAGCCCAGCTCATTTTGTGCAAGGCTTTGTTATTTAAAATTACAAGCATTTTCTTACAATTCAGAACACTTACTTAATGCTGCTTCCACTTTGCTCATTAACAGCTCTCTTCTGGATTACCTGAGAGGCCTTCAACCATTGGCTGTGAACAACTCATCTTCCAGCCTCAATGCTTCTTCATCCCAAGATGCTTAACTACCATCTGAGCAGGAACTTAATTACATTAAATGTCTGGGATGGAGCCTGCCGAGTGGTTTTGAACACAAGCAAGCAGGCAGGGACACTCTGTAAGGAGCAAACCCCATGTGCTCCTTCAATGAAATCAATCCACCAAAAGAAAAATCCCAAAGGGAAAAAAAAAACCAAACAAAACCACCCCAAAACACACACAAAAAAAATCAACAACCAAACCCAAAAAGAAGCAAACCAACCAACCAACAACAACAAAAAACCCTAAGCATTTAACTTTGAGGAAGCTTGTTAAGACAAACTGCATTTCTATCTCTTGCACTGCTCTGGGGCCACACCTCTGGGAAAGAAATGCTTTTCTCTTGTCTGTGAGATGCAAGCAGCAGATAGCCAGAGCAGAGCTCATCACAACGCAGGGCACCCCCGAGTGAAAACAAATCTGGTTTGTCCACCCCAAGCCTTAACTTCCAGCCACACCTGCCCTTCTGATTGGGGCAAGTCTATTATTAGTGAAAGCTCCCTCTCCACATGACAAGCAAATGTAGCTATAGTCCTCCTTATCTTGGCTTAAAGATGCCATCTATGAAATTAGAAGCTGACTACAGTTGTGTTTGAAACTGAATTAAGAATAAAAAGTTAAAGGAGTGAACTTGCTGTTACTAGCCTACAGCTACAGAATCACACGTTGTTACCAAGTCTACCTGAGCTGGTCTGTACCTAGCTGGTGTAACCTCCCCGGTGTTTGCTGGAGGAAGTAATTTTCAGCCCTTTGTCACCCAGCAGAGAATGATTTTGCTGTGGCACTAAGTGACAAATTCTATTGTTCAAGTGATCTCCTGACTCTGATACCTGCTGTGCTTCCAGTGGGGAAACTCCCCAAAGCTTCCAGTCTGAAAAAAAGTTCTCATGGAAAAAAAAAAAAAAAAGACCAAACCAAACCAAGATAAAAAGCCCAAACCAGCACATACAAAGACCTCCAGAGGGCTTTATACCACTCTGCTACAAAGTCAGGGAGCTCAGTTTGAAGCTGAGTCTTACGCAAGACGCCTAATTGACAGCTGAGTACAAAGAGTAATTAAGTAAACATCTTGAATCACGCAAAATAATTCCACCATTCCAATCACATTTTAATTTTAAAATAGCTCACACATTAAACTTTATCCTAAAGCATCATTTGGCACAAATGCATTACGAGTCTCAGACTTCACACACCAAATGCAAGTCGTCCTGGAGCCAGTTCAAAGACTGACTTAAGTCATCTAGAATGTCCTATTTACAACAGCTTGCTGCAGACTCATCTGCCAGCAAGTCTGTAGTTACCTGCTAAAACCTTCTACTTTAATTTCTGCATTTGCCTACTTTCAACCCTCTAAGGGCCACAACCAGTTTAACAACACATTTATCTTGTCCTTTGTGACCCAGATGGGGCAGCTCCTTCACGAGGGACAAAGGAATTGGAATCTCCCACAGATAAGGGCAAGGGAGGAGATTCTGCCCCTTTGCTCTGCTCTCCTCAGACCAAACCTGGAGTCCTGTGTGCAGTTCTGGAGCCCCCAGCACAGGAAGGGCATGGAAGTGTTGGAGTGGGTCCAGAGGAGGGCCACCAAGATGCTGAGAGGGCTGCAGCAGCTCTGCTGTGAGGACAGGCTGAGAGAGTTGGGGCTCTGCAGCCTGCAGAAGAGAAGGTTTCCAGGAGACCTTGGAGTAGCCTTCCAGAATCTGAAGGGGGCTCCAGGAAAGCTGTGGAGGGACTATTGACAAGGTCTTGTAATGCCAGGACAAGGGGCAATGGGTTTGAAGTGTCAGAGGGGAGACTGAAAGTGGATGTTAGGAGGAAGTTGTTTGCAGTGAGGGTGGTGAGACACTGGCACAGGTTGCCCAGGGAGGTTGTGGAGCACAGAAGCACAGAATGTGATAGAAGATTCTGTGCTTCTGTGCTCCACAACACCTCCCTGGAGGTGTTCAAGGCCAGGTTGGAGGAGGCCTTGAGTGACCTGTGCTAGTGGGAGGTGTCCCTGCCTATGGCAGGGGGTTGGAACTGGATGATCTTTGAGGTCCCTTCCAACCTTACCGTTCTATGGTTCTATAAGTCCTCAGGGTTTGGAGGCAAAAATGTGTTTGGTACTCAGAGTTAGAGGGCAGAGCATTTTAAATTGAGGATTTTTCTAAGTATAGCATAAATCCCTTGAGAAAACTTCCCCCAGCTAAAGAAGCCACAGACTGCTTCTCAGAACCCTAAGTAATCTCCCTGAAAGAGGGAGAATAAACCACTGAAGCAATCAGTGCTCCCTTGGTTATGCAAGGGGAAAGGAAGGGGTTAGGTTTTCACTGTGTGCTCCCTGAAACAAGCAACAGCTTCAAAATCTCTGCACCCAGCCTCCAAACACAGACCTTTCAGCACTCTGAAAGCCTCCTCCAGGCTGCTGTGTGCTGCAAACACACAGGCAAGCTGGTAGCAGACCTTCAGGGCTGAAAAGCTGCTTTTTGCAAAGATGCAGACCCTCAAACCTCTTGTGAGGAGACATTCAGCAGCCAGGATGCCCAACTCTATCTTGACATGCAAGGATCCTGACTTCAAAGCAGCCAAGGATCAGGAAGAAGCAACTAAGTAGGACAATTCCTAAATATTTGACATTGGTTTTCTAGACAGATGCTAATCAAGTGTTGGAAATGGCTAAATTACAGATGTGAAAATAAAATGGCATGCTTTTGCCAAAGCATCATAAAGAAATGACTTCAGTAAGAGACTTGAGCTGAACTGTTTCCATCAGAAGGCAGCACTGCAGCCTGGTCTGTAAGGCTGCTAATTACAAATAGTTCACATTAAAAAAAAGTCAATTAAATATTTACTTGAATGAGGCAAGTCAATGAAACATATAATTTTCTATTAATGTTTCCATTAATTAATGTGACAAAATAGGAGCTCCAGGGACAAGGGGACCAGGAGCTCCAGGGACAAGGGGACCAGGAGGTCTTGGTTTCCCTAATTAATGCTAGTTCATCAGTCAAGTAACTCAGGGCTCACTAATTAACATGTGCAATCAAAATGTTAGAATCTTCAGAACAAGAGTGGCTGGACCTGTAAAACAGATCCTATCCTTCCCAGGGTGCTGAGACACTGGGACAGGCTGCCCAGGGAGGTGTTCAAGGCCTGGCTGGGGCTCTGAGCAGTATGGTTTAGCAGGAGGTGTTCCTGCCCATGACAGGGGGTTGGGACTAGATAATCTGTAAGGTCTCTTCCAACCCAGTGCATTTTATGATTCTGTGATAGATAAATACAGGAAGAGGCAAACCAAACTGCTCATAGAATAGAATTATAGAATCAAGCAGGCTGGAAGAGAGCTCCAAGCTCACCCAGCCCAACCTAGCACACAGCCCTAGCCAATCAACCAGACCATGGCACTATGTGCCCCATCCAGGCTTTGCTTCAACACCTCCAGGCATGGGCACTCCACCACCTCCCTGGGCAGCCCATTCCAATGCCAACCACTCTCTCTGGCAAGAACTTCCTCCTAACATCCAGCCTAGACCTCCCCTGGCACAGCTTGAGACTGTGTCCCCTTGGTCTCTTGCTGGTTGCCTGGGTGAAGAGCCCAACCACAGCTGGCTACAACCTCCCTTCAGGCAGCTGCAGAGAGCAATGAAGTCTGCCCTGAGCCTCCTCTTCTGCAGGCTGCACACCCCCAGCTCCCTCAGCCTCTCCTCACAGGGCTGTGCTCCAGGACCCTCACCAGCTTTGTCACCCTTCTCTGGACCTTGTGTCACTCTGTGCAGGATTTAGCTTAATTCTATGCCCTGAGTCAGTCTTTTTTGATGCTTTACTAGGCAGACAGTCAAGAGTTGGCTCAAAAAGTGGTTTTGCAGGCACTTTGGGAACTATTTCTGTTATCAGAGCCTCCTCAGCACACTGCCTACACTAACAGCAAAGCTTCACTGCCCCTTGGCTTCTGTCTGCGATATTTCTGCACCTCACTCTCTGCACAAGTCCAAGGAAACAAACAAGCACCCTGGAGAGCCTCAGCAGACCCAACCCCAGACCACAAGAACAGATGATGCAGGATGGCTGAAGGGTTTTGCTTCACAGCTAAGTTTTGCAACTGGAGTTCTCTCTCCTCCACATCCCTCACCTTCATTATTCAGCTGTAATTTGGGCTGAATTAAAGGACAGCAGAGGAGCATAAAAGGAGGGGTGGAAAGCTAACCAAAATAAGCACATCTGTAAAAGGGACTTAAGGAGACAAAAGGTTATTGAGCAGGTGGAAATAATTAGATTGTTCCAGGCATATGACACATGCAGAAACCAGTGGGAGAAATAAAACACTCCTGAAATTATGAGGGATGAGAAAGGTACTTCAAGAAAAAGAAAAGAAAGAAGGGTGAAGGATATCTTTAAAAGTTAATAGGAGGTTTCCTCAATTATTTTTTTTTTTTAAAAAACACATTTATTTCTTACTCTTGGAAGAAATGGAAACCAGTTTTAGGAAAAAATGAATGAGTGTAACCACAAAGCAGCTGTCTGCACTGATCTCAGCTTCTACAGTTGGCTCATTTCTGTTGCAGACATGCTGTGTAGGCACCATGTAGCAACCCAGACCCAGACCAGCAATGCAACCAATCTCATCACCAGGTGAAGTGTATCAAGGAGAGAACAGAGGCAAAACCTTGCAGCATTTGCACTGCAATTCTGCTGAGGCTCTTCAGAGCCTCACTGTGGTAGGTCCTGCCCCCAAAAGTGGGTATGGGAAGGGAGGGGACCCAATTATGCTGACACATCTGTAATTATCATAACAGTTTCAGAACAACAGCTGCTTCATCAGCTTTATTGTCACCAAGACCCAACATCTGACAGGGAGGACTTGTGGCAGGAGGCATCAACACCAGCTAACTGCAGGTGTGAACATCAAAGCCAGCTGATAGGATGTGCCCAAACTCCTGAGAGTCATCAAGACACATACAACACATGTACCTCTATGGTGTCTCAAATCAAGATCACAGGATGTGGCAGTCACCCAGACTTGATGGCATTAGCAATAACCTCTGTTACCAGAGCCTGCTCAGCCCAAGTGAAAAGGCACAGTGCTTACCACTGCTTACACAGGCTCACAGGATGTCAGGGGCTGGAAGGGACCCAAAGAGCTCATCCAGTCCAACCCCCTGCCACAGCAGGACCAGACAATCCAGCTCAGGGCACACAGCAACACATCCAGACAGGCCTTGAAAGGCTCCAGAGAAGGAGACTCCACAACCTCTCTGGGCAGCCTGTGTCAGTGCTCTGGGACCCTTCCAGGCAAGAAGTTGCCCCTTGTGTTGAGCTGGAACCTCCTGTGCTGCAGCTTCCATCCATTGCTCCTTGCCCTATCCCAGGCAGCAGTGACCAGAGCCTGTCTTCCTGACTCCCAGCCCTCAGATACTTATAAACATTGATTAAATCCCCTCTGTGTCTTCTCTTCTCCAGCACCTCATTACGGAGCCCTCTACTCAGGAAGGATGTAGACCTGGAATGACTCCAGGGGAGAGACATGAAAAGGATCACAGTAGCATTTCTGCTATGAGGACAGGCTGAGGGAGCTGGGGTTGTTCAGCCTGGAGAAGAGAAGGTCCCAGGAGACCTGGCAGCAACCTTCCAGTACCTGAAGTGGGCAACAAGAAGGCTACAGAGGGACTGAAATGATAGGACGAGGGGCAGTGGTTTGAAACGACAGCAGAGCAGATTTAGATTGGATGTTAGGAATAAGTTCTGCACCATGAGGGTGCTGGAACGCTGAAACAGGTTGCCTGGAAAGGTGGTTGAGGCTCCATCCCTGGAGATACTGAAGGTCAGGCTGGAGAAGGCTCTGAGTAGCCTGATCTAGTGGAGGATGTCCCTGCTGACTGCAGGGGTGTTGGGCTGGATGACCCTTGAAGGTCACTTCCAACCCAAACCAGTCTATGATTCTGTGACTACTAACTAAGCAGTGATGCAGGACAGCAGAAATGTCCCACTATGGTAAGATGTTCACAGACAGCTTAATGATCTTCACACCAGTGTCAGAAAGGGCAAAGCATGGCCAAATGGCAGTTCCCTCACTAGCACGTGTGCCCAGGTCCCCTGCTGTGTGGCTGTAGAAGGTGCCCATGGACAACACATCTTCAGGACGTCTAAATGACATGGAAAAAAATTCCTTTCTTCTGTCTGTGGTGTGAATAATTACAAAAGAACAATCAGAGGTGGGAGGTGGAAAGGGGACTTCAAGGACTGCTTTACTTACTATACCACAAAATCTTGGTGCCCTCAGAATCCCAGGTACTAGTCCATGAATGTGAGGCTGTGAGGCTGTGCTTTGGCACTCCTATTAAATAAGATAAAACCAGCTCTGGACATGCTGGAGCTGCCACTTGCAGAGCCCCAGCAGCCTTAGCAGCTGGGGCAAATCCATCCCGCAGAGGTCACTTGTTTGCAGGCACAGACACTGTTCCCAGGGCTGTTTGCTGAACTGCCAGCAGTCCTGGCTGGCTCTTTGATGTGGTGATAGGTTGCTGTTCCCATCAGGTCCTAAGCCTCAACTCTTTGAAATCTTCTCATTGGCAGGGTGATTGTCTGCAGTTGAGCACAACCATCTTGGGAAGATGACCTGTGCACACCTGGGAGCTCAACTACTCAAACATTCTGTGGCCCTGGGGACTGCTGCTGGGTGGATGCAGGGCTGAAGGGTCTCTCATTGGGCCACCCTGCCCACCACCAATGCCTTGCATCCCTAGACTGTCTCAGAAACCATCTTTTCTTTTCTGCACCCAAAGTCAGAACATATTTACATTCATCACATCCCCTGGTGGGATGGTGAGGAGTCAGAGAGAAAGGCACCACCCTTCCTCCCCAGCAGGAACCCTGGTGTCAAAGGCACAGGGCCACCAGGGGAGCTGAATGCCATCAGCAATGTCATCTCAAGTCTTGAAGCATTAGTCAGAGTTACCTGCAAGCAGATGCCCTGATGTGTCCTGGGTTCTCTGTCAGATAGAACCTGGCACCCTGGGCTGTGCCAGCAGTGCTACTGAATGCCACAGCAGCAAGAAGAATCAGATAATCAGAAGCTACAAGGAGGATCAGTGCTCAGATTGTTTCTTTATTGCTATTTGCCTGTGGTTGAGCCCTAGGAGACAAGTAGAAGACACCGGCAATACCACAGCGCCTGTTCCTCACCCAGGTACTCTGGAAGCAGGTCACCAACACCAGGAGCTGCATGAGCACCACTGCAAAACATTCATGCTGCCAGTTCTGGGAGGTGCTCAGCACTCCTCCAGACACCCCTGATCGCTGCCTCACTTGTTTGTGTCTTCTTCAGCAGTGAGAAGGCTGTGACAAAGGACCTAAACCGACAGACCCAGGCTTATAAAAACCTGTTCAAAAGCAAGGGTAAAAGCCCCCCAAGAGCAAGACCCTTGCAGTGAGGCTGAGGAGTGACTCCAGCACACGGGCAAGACCCTCGCACTGAGGCTGAGGAGTGACTCCAGCACACGGGCAAGACCCTCGCACTGAGGCTGGGGTCAAGCACATGAAGATGTTTCAGTCTTTGTCCCCTGATATGAAGCCCAAGTGGTGGCAGCAGACCTATGGGTAGCTGTGGATCATAGAATCATAGAATGGTAAGGTTGGAAGGGACCTCAAGGATCATCTAGTTCCAACCCCCTGCCATAGGCAGGGACACCTCCCACTAGTACAGGTTACTCAAGGCCTCATCCAACCTGGCCTTGAACACATCCAGGGAGGGAGCATCCACAACCTCCCTGGGCAACCTGTTCCAGTGCCTCACCACCCTCACTGTAAAGAACTTCCTCCTAACATCCAGTCTAAATCTCCCCTCTGCCAGTTTAAGCCCATTGCCCCTTGTCCTGGCATTGTCAGGGCTTGGATCCTGCCAGACTAGAAAGGTGTGGAACCATAAAATGGTTTGGGTGGGAAGGGACCCTAAAAACCATCTGTTTCCACTGCCCCTGCACTTATGTTTGAGCTCAGTAATCACACACGTCCACCCCGAACACAAAACAAGGACTACTGCTCCAAAGCAAGCCCATCTGCTTAGAACACACATGCAAAAACCAAGAGATTCTGGCAAACCTCTTTCTGGGCTGCCATTCACAGTGATCATTTCTCTTTTTGACCAATTTCTAGCACCTGTAAAAAGCTGACCCTAAGGCTGAGAGAACACCATAACCAAAAAGTTCTCCAGAGTTTTGGTGCTTGCAGACTAAAATTAGAAAGAAAGGATAGGCAAGCAAGGGCAGCCCAGGGAAGAGGTAAGAAATGCTAAATCAGGTGAGTCCATCCAGATGTCAGTATCCACTTCAACAGTGTTTAATTTCATGACAGTCATAGATTCATAGAAACAGTCAGGGTTGGAAGGGACCTCAAGGATCAGCCAGTTCCAGCCTCCTGCCATGCCTAAGGATACCTCACACTAGATCAGGTTGGCCACAGCCTCATCCAGCCTGGCCTTGAACACCTCCAGGGATGAGGCTTCCACCATCTCCCTGGGCAACCCCTGCCAGACTCTCTCCACCCTCATGCTGAAGAACTTCCTCGTAACATCCAGGCTGAGTCTACCCATTTCTAGCTTGGTTCCATTCCCCCCAGTCCTATCCCTATCTGAGGGATCCCCTATCTCAGAGCAAGAGGAGGCACCTTTGGGGGTGGGGGGGTAGCCTAGGGAATATTAAGTTCTAAAGAAGAAATAAAGGCATTTAATATTGGTAAAGTATAAGCAGAGCTACTGATGAGACATAAATCTATTAGAGAGAGGCACAGCCAGGAAGTAAATGCCAAAGCCTATCTTACATTTGGCAGAACCCAGTCAGAACTGGTGCCCCTCACTGTGGCAAGCAATGAACACATGACAGTTCATGTTTTTTTCTGGTTCTTGGTTTTTCTGGCAGGGTAATAATGGATAGAGGATTCAATTTCAACTAGAAAAGCATCTCCAGCTCAGCATTGCAAGAGAAAGAATTCCATGAACCATAAGACAAACAAACAAACAAAACCCAAACCAACCAAACAAAAAAAAAAAAAAAAA